>VMDO01001123.1:0-38014 GCA_007922755.1 Pedetes capensis | reverse complement strand
TAAGTAAGTTGGGTACTTGTTGGAAATGTGCTTTTGATAATAACATAAAGTTTCCAAAACTTAAAACAATGGGTATGCATTTGGTAGTGAAATGCTCTGGTGTCTGCACCTTACTTTCAAATAGTTTAGCTGAATCATTTGAGAGAGAGAGAGGGAGAGAGAGAGAGGCAAACATGATAAAATTAAGTGACAAAAATATGCCCCAGATGTTGATGGGTTTTTCCAACGCAGTTTGCTTTATTTTCTTCAGGACTGACATTTTCTAAATGTTGGCATAAAAAAGAAAGGGTAAAAGCCATCAGATGCAACACGAAGTCAACGTGAGTCATGTTAAAGTCTCTAAATAAGGTATGCACCTATTTTGAGACTCACACATTTTTTGTTAGGCATTGTGGGTATTTTTGTTGAACTACCTGGCATCTTTCGTCAGAGTCTCAGTGTTCACAGGCTTAGTTCTCAACATGCTGTCCTGACCCATTTCTCACTCCCGCAGCGTTCTGCCTTCTTGAATCCTGGTCGTGACTTTGCCATTCACTCTCCCTTTCCACCCTTCCTTTCCCTCGGCTCTGAAGGTGAATCCTGGAAGAGCAAGTCTAGTTTTTTAAGCTGGCCACACTGTCTCTGGTGGCCCTGGATAAAGCCCTCTCCAGGGGGTAGAAATTCGCCTACTTCACGGAGGTCTCTGAAGCTCAGACAGAGATTGAACTAGACTTATAAATGAAACCAAGTTTCCCTGTGCTTATCTGTTATTGCAAAACATAAAAGCAGTTGGTTTGATTTTCACAAAGCTTAGAGACTCTGTGTGGAGTGAACCGCCTTAAAGTCTAGGCCACATGGCCTCTGTGAAATCCTTGAGCATCCCAGGGGGCACCTCAAAGCAGTAAGCAGACAGCTCTGCAGTGGCTGGAATGAGGCACAAGGAGGGGTCAGGGGCTGCCAGCCGGAGGGCACACACCATTGCATATTAACATGGTGTGGGCCCAGAAAGCAGCTTTCCAACTCGTGGCCTCAGAGCAAAAATCCCAATGCAGACTTTCCCAGGCACACAGGTCAATTTGCAGCTAAGCTACGTCCCACACAGGCCACCTCACATAGCATGCTCCTGTGTGAATGTTGTTAGGTGCCAACAAGTCAGGTCCGACTCACAGCAACTGTATGGACAATAGAACAGAAACACTACCTGACACTGTGCCATCCACACAATCTTTTTATGTTTCAGTCATTGTTGCAGACACTGTGTTTTTTCCCATTTTGAGTCATGCCACATCAGCAAAAGGAGGTCCCAGGGGCTTTACTTCATTCCCATCATTAAAGTCAATTCTACTTTGAGGAGGCAACTCTTCCCCAGTCATCCTTTGAATGCTTTCCAGCCTGGGGGGCTCATTTTCTGGCACTTGATTTGGTAGTGCTTCTCTGCTCCTCACAGGGTTTTTGGTGGCTAATTGTTTTGTGAGTGGGCTGCTGGGTCCTTTTCCCTAGTCTGTCTTAGTCTGGAAGCTCAGCTGAAACCTGCCCACCATGGGTGGCCCTGCTGGTGTCTGAGATGCTAGTGGCATAGCTTTTAGCATCACAGCAACAGGCAAGCCCCCACAGCATGACAAGGTGACAAACATCTGGGCATTCTGTATGAATAGTGGTAGGGATTTCATTATTTAAAAATTGTAGATGAGTCCCAAATAGCACAGGGTGAAGTTTTGAGAGACATGCAACAGTGAGCCCTGGCACCCTACAGCACCCTTCTTGTGGTTTTCAAGCCCAGTGAGGCCTTTTGTTCCCACCGATCCTGCCCCACCCTCTCTGCTGCCTGGGAGCCATCCTCAGGGTATCTTGCTTCTGTTGCTCCTTGTGGCCTTTCCTGTCCCCTATCCTGCATGGAGAGAGCATCCTGTGGTTTGCAACAGCTTGGTGAATCTTTACCTTGCAGAACCTTACAGAATACAATATTGGAAGGGAAGGGAGCGGGTTAAGGTCCTGTGCAGTGTGGTAGGCACAGTGTGCTGATGCTGGTCCTGGAGCTGCGAATGTCCTGCTTCCTGAACATGATACACAATAGTGAAATATTCTATTCCACTAGTGGGGTCTCACATTGGTTGTCTGAAATACCTTATGATATGGTTTGGATAAAAGTCCCAGTGGAGTAAAGTGTTGGTCCTCAGCATGGTGCTAGAGAGAGGTATTGGAAATTTTAAGAGGCGGGACCTACTGGTCCATCTTTGGTTCACTGAGAATGTGCCCTTGAAGGGGATAGGAGAATCCTATGGTGGACAGGTTTCAGCTGAGCTTCCAGACCAAGACAGATTAGGGAGAAGGACCTGACAGCCCACTCTTGAAACAACAAGCCATTGAAAACTGTGTGAATAGCAGAAAATCATTGTCAAATATAGTGCCAGAAAATGAGTCCTCTGGGCTGGACAGCATTCAAGAAATGATGAGGGAAGAGTTGCCTCCTCAAAGTACAGTCCACCTTAATGATGGGAATAGAGCAAAGCCCCTGGGACCTCCTTTTGCTGATGTGGCATGACTTAAAATGTGAAGAAATACAGTGGCTGCAACAGTGGGCTCAAACATAAAAAGATCATGTGCATAGCAGTATTGGGTAGTGCTTTGTTCTGTTGTACATAGGGTCACTATGAGTTAGATCCAACTTGACAGCACCTAAAAACAACAATATATTGTTCACTATGACTGCCATAACAAATTACCATGAACCTGGTGGCTTAAAACAACACAGATTTATCCTCTTATAGTCTTGGAAGCTAACGGTCTGAAATCAAGGTGTCAACAGGGCCATACTTTCAAGGCACTAAGGGAGAGCCCTTTGTCCTTCCTAGCTTTTGATGGCTCCAGATGTTCCATTACTGTGGCTGCATCATTCCAATTTCAGCCTCCATGGTCATCTTGCCCCCTCCTCTCATGCACCTCTTCTTCCATGTGTCTCCTTTACAAGGTGACAAGTGACAACATTTGTAGCCAGGATGAGCTGCTCCTCTGAGTACCCCTAACTTAATGCTATCTTTTGCCATATAAGGGGCTGCTGTTTAGCTCAGTTGGTAGAGATCCTGGGTTCCATAGCCAGCAGCCTATTCCTAAAACAATCCCGAAGCAATCAGCCATTGAAAGCCCTGTGAGGGTCGCTATGAGTCAGAACCTACTCCATAGTCCGTAACAACAACAATCTGCCATATAAGGTTACAGTTCAGGTTCTAGAGATTAAAACATGAACACATAGTATCTTTTGGGGGCCCGCCATTCCAATCATTCCAGTTTTCCAGCTGCTATAGGAGGGGGTGGGTCTTATGGTGTTAAGCGTGAGCATAATTTTTTGCACGTAGGCAATGCCTGCTTAATCCTAGCAGGATGGAGGCCCAGATGCACGGATGAAATGCATAGCTTCATTGGCTGTGAATCTTAAGAGGTGTCAGGGGCTGGAGGGAAGAAGGTATAAATTCTGCTCTTGTTCCTGTCTCTGACAGAATAGCCTTCTCTCCTGGTAATCAGTTTTGAGACAAATGCTGCTCGGGTCTCTCAGAACTGGATTCGAGCTGGGCAGTTGTATTACACGCCACACGTCATAAATATCTGGGGAGCAAAATCGATTCCCGCAGCAGCTGTGGGTGTTTGATTTTTATTCTTTTGGGTCAATCTAGAGGCTGTGTGTGTGTTGGAAGGTAATGTTCCAGCTGCTTTTCCTGGCAGGGTGATTGCTGTACGTGCTAATTACCTTGTGCCTACAGCCATGACACTGTGGCTTCCCATCCCGTCAGATCTCAGAAGCTAAGTGGGGTCGGGCCTGGTTAGTACTTGGATGGGAGACCACCTGGGAACACCAGGTGCTGCAGGCTTGGGAGAAGGGCCCAGCGACCCACTCCCCCAGAAAAAAACAGTCAGCCATTGAAAACCATATGAATAGTAGAGAAGCACTGACAATAGTGTTTCCCCTGTTGTACATAGGGTCACTATGAGTTGGACACCGACTCCACGGCACCTAACAACAACAATGACAATAACTACCTTGTGACTACCTGGGGTGGAGTGAAGACTTCCCAGGAGGAGAGGCTTGACCTCCATCCTAGGGACTCCTGGGATGGGAGGGGTACCACTGTGAGATATAGGCTCTATGATCTCTGCCAGTAGAGGCCCTCCGGAAGGATGTCCCAGGACTGAGCTCCATAAAACAGAGAAGCTGGGCAGCAGTGGGCTCCACTTGGCACTCTTGGACTGGATTCAGCTTGAGCAAAAGATAGATGGACCAGAAGCATAGCCTGGGAGGCAGTGGTGAGGCGGGTGGGGCTGATAGGCCTGGCCATAGTTCTTGTGAGACTCCTCCCTTCCGGCCACACTGGCTCTCTTCCATGCATATAGCAGCTGAGCACAGTTTCAAGGAGTAATGTGGGGGCTCTCTCTCTCTCTCTCTCTCTTTCTCTCTTTCTCTCTCTTCTTCAGTCCTAGGTGGTTGAACCCAAGGCCTCGCACATACTTTGCAAGCACTCTACCACTAAGGTCCACTCTGAGCCCATTTTTTATTTTGAGTCAGAGTCTCACTAAATTACATAGGCTGCCTCTGGCCTCGAACCAGTGATCCTCCTGCCTCTGCCTCCTGAGTTGCTGTGATTACAGGCATGAGCCACAGCCCCTGGCTCTCTAGTTCCTGTTTAAAAAGGATGTCTCCATATCCCATTCCACTCCCTCTTATCCTCTCACCACCATGGCTGGCTGGATGCTGAGAAACATAATTGATGCAGGAGAGAGTGAAAAGTACGTGGTTTAATATTTTCTCAATAGTAACTCCATTTGTCTATTTTATCTGTGGTGTGCATTGAATTGTATATACAGTGGTTTCTGTCATCAAAGGACAGGGAGAACTTTTGACTTAAGAAAAATTAGAATGGAGAAAAGAAATGAAGGAAGGAAAGAAAAGAAAAGAAAATAGAAAAGAAAGAGAAAAATAAAACCAAGAGCAAGAGCCAGTCATTATAAACAAGGAGGCAGGCAGGGCTCTGGAGGTCTCTTCTTTCTCTGGGGCATGGATTCTGTAGCTTGAGGTTGAGACTTAAAAAAGATGGTGGCCTCTGTGTCCTGGCTGAAGACCATGTAAAATGTATGCTACATAGAATCACTCACCAAATCTATGTGTTGATATTTTGTTTCCAAGAGGAATTACTTATTTGCTTCCCTTGCATTAAAAGCATTGTTTTCAATGCATATTTAACAATATACTTGTCTTTCCTAGTAAAGATTCCCGTTTAACCTGTATTTTCCCATGATTCAAAGTTTTAAGTCTCGTATAATCTATGAAACATCTGACCTTAAGGGAAGTATAAGCAAAATCCTAACTTCTATGGATTGTGATTGTTCTTGCTGGCAATGTGCATGGGGTCATCATAGCAACCTTTGCTTTGGATCCTATGGCACTTCTGATTAACTGGTTTATAGTTAATTTAGCCAGTTACAAATTCTTCATAGGCCAGGGCTTAGCTTTTAATATGATGCCATTCCCATCTCATGCCATTTTAAGATGGTCCAGTGATCTCACTACCTTAAAGGTTGCCCATAATTTGATTGATAACTCAGAGCTGAAATGTTTCCAGAAGAAAAAAGTGATTTCACAAATCAATTTCCTCAATTGTTCAATATTTTTTGTTATGAGTTCTCAATTTAACTATTAGAACCGCATCATTTAAAAAAATCTATTCTAAGATCATAACATCTGAGAGGCCAAGCATACTTCTTAAAAAAATAACTGTTAAGATAGGCTTTTTATGTTTCTAATTATTTGCGTTTATTTTAATAGTTTTATTCAATCAGAAGAACAATGAATGCATCTTACAGAAAAAAAATTAACCATAAAACATCACAAAAGTAGGGTGAAAATACTTTTCCTCCTCCCATATTAAAAATTGTATTATTGTAAATAATATCACAACAAACATTGTTATTCTGATCTGATAATTTTCTAAGAATAAATTCTTAGAGGCAGTTTTCCTGAGTCAACAGGTTTTAATATTTTAAACAGCATTGATGGTACTGACCAAAAAGGCAGGGCATGAGGTCATGCAAAGAGCATTAGACAGGGTTTTCCACAGATCCAGGTTTGAATCCTTCCTTGACCATCAGCCTAATCCAGCTTTATCATTTATTAAATGGTGTTACATTGATTTTAAAGAATTGACAAAATGATTAAATGAGATACTGTCTTAGTCTGTTTTCTATTGCTGTAGCAGAATACCACAGACTGGGTGATTTGTAAAGAAAAGTTTAGTTATCTTGCAGTTCTGAGATTGGGAAATCTGGAGCTATAGATGCAGTATCTGGCAAGGGTCTTCCTTCTGCATGGCAGGAACATGGTGGAAAGGGAAAGGCAAGTGAGCACACGGGCGACAGAAAGCACAAGGGACTGGGCTTGCCTTTATAACAATCTGCTCTCCAGCTAACTGACCCAGTCAAGTAATAACTACATAAATTCATTCATGAGGGATTTACTCATGTGACCTAATCACCTCTGATTAGATTCCCCCTCCCAACATTGTTGCACTGGGGATTAAGTTTTCAGTATGAATTTAGAGGGAAACATACAAAGTATAGCAGACATCACATACAAAGTATCTCCTCTATTCTTAGCCTCTACAAGAAACTCATGAGGTTATCTCCATTCATAGTAAGGCTACTTAACACACACCATGACTGTGTTTGTCCAAAAGACCATACCCTTTAATGGTGACATTTCAGGCATCACAGAGGCCAGGGGGGAGCCTGATAGTTTTTCTTCTTTCTTATCATTCTCAACAGCTCTCTTTTGCCTCCTAATCCCAAATTCCAGAGGCTAGAGTGTGTGTTTATTTCTGATCTCTTAGAAGACTAAAACTTTCTCATGAATTTACCACCTCTAACATGAGAAGGAGGAGCCAAGAGGCAGTCTGGTGTAGGACTCAGCACAGGGCTGCTTGGCACCAAATCTTGACTTGCCCACCCTGAAGTTTTGCCATCTTGGCCAGGTTAATCGATTGTTTTGTACTTAGTTTTTTTTTTTGCTTGGTAAAGTAAGAATTAAAGTAACAGTCTCAGGTATTCAGTTGTTGTTATTGTTGTTGTTGTTATTGTTAGGTGCCGTCAAGTCAGTTCTGACTCACAGCCACCCTATGTGCAATAGAACGAAACATTCCCTGTCACTGCCATGCCTGGCATTATGTCACTGCTTCTCTGCTATCCATTCAGGAGTGGGCTACTGGGTCGTTCTCCCAAGCCCACAGCACTTAGTACTCCCTGGAAGTCTCCCATCCAAGTGCTAACCAGGCTTGACCCTGCTTCACTTCTGAGATCTGACAGGATCGGCTGCCAGGGTGGAATGGCTGTAGACCCAGGAGGGTATGGCTATAGACCCAAGGTAGAACAGCTGTAGACCCAGGGTAGTACAGCTGTAGATGGAACATACTTAGCTCTCTATAAGTATCAGCTGTTACCATGCCACTGTCCCACACAATCCTCTGCCAAAGCAAGCTCCATGAGAGCTGGTGTTTTGACTGTCTTGGTCCCTGCCAATTCCTCAGTGCCCAGAACAGTACCTGGCATGCAGCAGGCATCCTGACAGCATTTGTCGAGCAAACGAACCTCTTCATCACCAAAGCACGACTGTGGATGCTGTCTGTGTCACTTACTCGTAGCTGTGGGTTTTCCCTCCTGACGCAGCCATTCTAGGCTTTGCTCCTGACTTCTGCATGAGAAAATACTACAGTGTCTTAAGCATAAATACTTAATGTGACTTTAGCTGCAGAGTCTCATTCCTTTAGTGCATTTGGAATCCCTCTGGTGTCTGCGGGATCTGGCACGAACTTGCTCTACGCAACAAGTATTTATGGATCCAAATCACACGTGGCAATGGCCAGGCATCTCACCATCTAGCATCGTGTGGAAGAGTAATCACCAGCCACCAGATGCTTGGCTTCAAGAACAGCAGACAGGCAGACACACACGTGCGCGCGCACGCACACACACACGCGCGTGCGTGTGCACCCCCCCCCCACACACACACAGCCCAAATCTCTTGCAGACTGCTGGGAGGCATTTCTTGCAATGAACCAGGAGGTGCACAAGGATGAGAGCAGGAACATGAAAGCAGAGCACATGTGTGGGAAGGTGATGGCGGGGAGCAACATTTCAGCTTGCTTCAGCTCAATAAACTCTCTACTGAGCATGTGCTGTACACCAGGAGTGGGACCAGAGATCAATAAAAAGGTAGGAATGATGCACAGGGAACATAAATAGACCATAAGCTTCTCGAGGGAGAGCTTTATATCTTCTCCCAGGGCCGTGACAGCGTCTAGCACAAAGCAGTCAGTAGATGTTAAATAAGTGAACCAGTGGGCGAAGAGGGCTCAGCTGGAGCTGGATTTGGTGTGCTCCCCAGAGTGAGTAGTAGGAGTGGCTGTTCCTAAGGGGTTGAGATGGGCTGTGCTCATGGGGATCTGTATGCCAGGTTCAGAAAGACAAGTCACTGTGGATTTATAGGGTCATTTTTCTACACCAGAAATTATTGAGTTGGATGGGATTCTTGTGAGAATAGAAAACTTGAATTGGGCTGGGTGGTAGCTCAAATAATTGTTGTTGTTGTTGTTGTTAGGTGCCGTAGAGTTGATGTCTGACTCATAGTGACCCTATGTATAGCGGGTGAAACAGTATTGTCAGTGTTTCTCTGCTATTCATAGGGTTTTCAATGGCTGATTGTTTATGTTTTGGGGAGGGAGTTGCCAGGTCCTTCTCCCAAGCCTATAGCACCTAGTGTTCCCAGGTGGTCTCCCATCCAAGTATTAACCAGGCCTGACCTTGCTTAGCTTCTGAGATCTGATGGGATTGGATGCCACCATGGTATGGCTGCAGGTTTAGTTTGGATAAGGGTCCCCATAAAATGTCCATGTCTTAATCTCCAGAACCTGAAAATATTTCATACCTGCAAAAGAGACATTGCAGATGTCATGGTTTGAATCTAAACTGTCCCCCCAAAGGTCATGTGTTTGAACACTAAGACATCCAAGTGGTGGCACTGTTTCAGGAGGCTGTGGAACTTTAGGAGGTGCGACGTGGCCCATAGAAGTAGGTCACTGTGGACTGGCCTTTGGCTTTACTTGTGCTTGCTGTTCCTCCCTCTGCTCCTGATTGCCATGATAGAGGTCTTCCACTTAAGGCCCTGTTCCCATCTCTCCCTGCCATTGTGGTCTGACATCCTCTAAATCATTAGCCAAAAAATAAATCTTCCCTCCCATAAGTTGTTTCTGTCAGATATTTTGCCATGGCAATGCACAAACTGACTGACACAGCCAATGTGATTGAATTAAGGGTCCTGACATAGGGGGATTAACTCAGATTTTCCCAATAAGCCCAATGGAATCATAAAGGTTTTTATAAAAGGGAGGAAGAAAGATCAGTGTCAGAAACAGTGATGTGATGAGAGGAAAGAATGAGACCAGAAGATGCTATGGTATTGGGTTTGCAGGGGGAAGAATCAGCCACAAGCTAAGGAATATCTAGAAGCCAGAGAAAATGAAGGAACTAATTGTCCTCAAGCCTCCAGAAGGAAATACAGCTCTCCCTACCCCTTGATTTTAGGACTTCTGTCCTTCAGACCTGTAAGAGAATATATTTGTCTTGCTTAATCCACCAAGTCTGTAATAATTGGTTTCAATGGTAATAGGAAACAAACAGGTTTTCTCGGAAAACTGGTCCCACACTGGCTGTCTCACATACACATCATACTAACCATTTCATATGTAAAGAAGTTGGCTTAGGAAGAGACTCTGGAAAGGTGGGGAATCTAAGCTTAGTCACACAAAGAATGGACTGGATTTCAAAGGACAAAGATTGGAGCAAGGGAGAAAGGATGTCACAGCAGAAGATGAAAGATGGCGGTCTGCAGAGAGAAGTGCAGACCTTTTTCACTGGGCCGATATAGGGATCTTGCTGTGCTGTGTGTGCTGTGTGGGGTGCTGAAAGAGGGGCTTGGGAGTGATTCCGATTTCTAAAAGCCAGGACAGAATTGTGCAGCTGTTACACTAATCACTTCTCTCATTCTCTGTGAAACTCTCTCCGATTCTTTCCGTTCTTACCTTTCCACCAAGCTGTTCTTCCCCAGGATACCTATGCCTTTGGCATTGCCAGGTCTGTTGGCTATTGCCTGTCTGATTTCACCTGTCATTCTATCCACCACATTTGAAAGTGGGTCTCTCCTCTCTGGAAGCAGTTTTATTACATTGGCATCCAAGACCCCAGCTTCTTCTGAATGGCTCCTGCTTTCAGATCATTCCTTCTCATTCTCTTTTGTGGCTTCTACTCAGCATCCTGAAGAGGCTTCAAGGCCCAGTCTGGATCCTCTTTTCCTATTTACTAACACTCACAGCCTACTGCTCTCCTCCAGTCCCATGACATAACTGCATGTTGATGCCTGTCCAGTCTTTCTTTCCTGCCGAGACTTCCACCTTGAAGTTTTGGGTCCTGCCCCCAATTGCCCTCTTGGATATCTCCACTAGAATGTCAAAATAATCACGCTTCCCACCAAACTCTACCTCCAACCTAAAGCTTCTCCTCCTGCTCTCTCCCTCATCTAAACCCTAATTCTTATTTTTTTTCAGTCACTCCTGCAAAAATTCTAGAAGTCATTCTTGGCCCCCGTCTTCCATACACTCTACAGCAGCAAATATTTCCGGCTCTACCTTCAACACAGAGCCCAGAATCATATGACATTTCATGATCTTCACTCCTACAGTTCAGTCCAAGCCCTCTTGAGTGTTTGCCCAGATGGTTGCAGTAGACTCTTACTTTTCTTCTGCTTCTTTGCCTCTTCTCCTTGGAGCAGCCAGAGCAATTCTTCTATAAGAGTCAGATATGTGGGTGTTTTGCTCAGAATCCCCCTTACTCAAATGAGCTTGAAGTCCTTGCACTGGCTTGTAATGTCCCATGGGAGCTGATCTCTTCTTGTTGCCTAGCACTTCCTTTGCTTACTTTATTCCAACTACACAGGTCACTGTGCTCCTCCTCAGGCACACCATGACTTTGTGTCTGATGGACTATTGCCTTGGTCAGGAATGCTTCTTCAGCAAGCCACCCCACTTCCCCTTCCTTCATTCAGGTGTCTGCTCAGGAGTCACCTCCCCTGCCCATCTTAAACCAAATAGTACCCCCTGCCACTCTTTCCTTACTCTGTTGAATTTTGCTTCATAGCATGTTATTCCTGGCGGTTTATTTTTGCACTTACTGTTTTCTCTTTCCGCTGGCATGTTATCTCCATGAGAATAAGGACTTGTGTTCATTGTGTATCTTGGTGGTGGTGGTGGTTGTTAGGTGCTGTCAAGTTGGTGTCCAACTCACAGCAACCCTATGTACAACAGGTGAAACATTATTGTCAGTGCTTCTCTGCTATTCATAGGGTCTTCAATGGTGGATTGATTTTTTTGGGGAGTGGGTTGCTGGGTCCTTCTCCCAAGTTTATAGCACCTGGTGTTCCTAGGCCATCTCTCATCCAAGTACTAACCCGGCCAGACCCTGCTTAGCTTCCAAGATCTGACGGGATCGGACGCCACAGTGGTACAGCTACAGGCTATGTATCTAGGTAGTCAATAGATATTTGAGTGAATGAACGACTCATAATAAAAAGTGACCATGGAGTCTCTTCCATGTGCCAGGCACAGGGTCAGACACTTTAGCATACTTTTCTCATTTCATCCTTAAATCAAACCTGAAAGAATAGACATTAATAATCCTATTTTAGACATCAGGGTACATTTTGTAGGCTATGAGGAGACACCAAAGTTTTCTGTGCAAAGCAGAAATGCATTCACTTTAGGAACAAGGACCCAGGGGGAGGCCTTGGGGCAAGTAGCCCCCATGGTCACCATCTCCACACTGCAGGCATGGAGATCCCTAACCAAACCATGAAAATAGCCAAAAGAGGCTCGAGGCAGGGGACATTCCAAAGCGAGATGAATAGGATTTAGAAGTCGAGATTAAGAAGGTGGGTTTCTGTGAGGGAGAGGGGGGAGCCCAGGAGGAAAGCCCGATTTGGGCTTGATTTAAGGTAGCCTCAGTTTGCAGGCCCTGAGGGTCATCCAGGTAAATCTAGGCAGGAGAAGGCACAGGAACATAGACTGTGAAGCTCAAGGAGGGGAGAAGCTGGAGGGGCAGGTTTGAGAGCTACGAGTATTGAGTAGAGGTGCACGAAAAGGGGGTTTCTGAGTAAGGAGCAGGGGAGATGAGGTGGAGAGGTCAGACCAGGCAGACTGTGGTGGTCCCGTCCTCATTGTTAGGAATTTGGGCTTCAATCCCAGGCCACTGGGGGTTACAGGCAGAGTCCTTCCAGGTGCTCACTGTAGGCAGTGAGAGCAGAGACCGGCAGTGAAGAGACCAGTGAAAGGCTGCTACAGAGAACAAGGTTGTAGGGGTACAGGGAGGCAACCACCAGGGAACCCTAGGAAGCAATGCCCTTAATGGGTACAGGGGTGCAGTTGGATAGGAGGAGTAACTTCTAACATTCCTTAGCACAGTACAATTACTATGGTTGGCAACATCAAATTGAACATTTCTAAGTAGCCAGTAGAGAGGATTTTGA
This sequence comes from Pedetes capensis, assembly GCA_007922755.1. NCBI lineage: Eukaryota > Metazoa > Chordata > Mammalia > Rodentia > Pedetidae > Pedetes > Pedetes capensis. The sequence goes on along the minus strand of VMDO01001123.1, from coordinate 25,425 downwards.
ATGTTCTGAACCCAAAGAAATGACAAATGTCTGAGGCAATAGGTATGTCAACTACTCTGGCCTGATTATTATACATCATATACATGTATTGAAATGTCACACTGTTGGATAAGTATGTACAATTACTTTTTGTTATTGGGCGCCATCGAGTTGGGTCTGATTTATAGCTACCTGTGTACAACAGAACAAAACACTACCCAACACTGCCATGCACACAGGCTTTTTTATGTTTGAACCCAATGTTGCAACTGCTGGCTGTGTTTCTCTTCATTTTGAGACTCAAAATGAGAACATACAATTACTGTGTCAATTAAAAAGAAAGAAAGAGGAAGGAGGGAAGAACAGAAAGAAGGAAGGAAAGAGGGAAGAGAGAGTATGAAAGAAAGCGATGTAGTGTTGTGGATCCATTCTCCAGATGATTGTACCTCTAAGGTACTTGTTTTAAATGCCCCCCTCTGAGCATTGGGGTGGACAGGTCTCCTGAACTGCTGCCAGCAGGCTGCCTCCATCAGCCTGGGGAGAATCAAGCAGCCCCTGAGACCCCAGGGAGCAGCCAGCATTTCGCTGTGCTCTGGCTGAAGTGCATATGGCATTCCTGGGCTCCACAGCTGATAATGGGCCCAGATATTACCTTATTTGCACCTTTAAGCTACAGCAGCCTGAAGGTGAGCTGAGGGGTCATTTCAGAGCTGAGCAGAGGGGAAAGCAGTGAGGGTTTCTGTGAAACTGTCCTCTCTGGTACATCCATGAATGGCAAAGAAAAAAGATGAGCTCCAGAGGGAAGAAGGGCAGTGAGCACACACCAAGGATAGGGCTGGGTCACCAGGTGGGGCCGCGCTCCAGAAGGGCTCCCAGTTGGGTGAAGTGGAGTTGGATGAGGGCGACCAGGTGCAATTCCCACAGCGATATACAGGAAAAAGGTCTTTCCCAAAGCTACTTCCTGGCTGGAAATGAAGAGACTGGAAAATTCTAGAAGAAACACGGAGGCTAGGGAAAGAGCACTGGGCTGGGAGTAACAGACTCCTAGTCCACTTGTGGCTCTTTCCCTGCCCTCCTCCCATGCATCCCTTGGAGGTAGATGGACCACCACTGTGTGCTGGAAAATGAAAGAGAATCAAGGCAGGGCGTGGCTGCTGCTCTCATGAAGACTCAAGTCTAGCAGGGAAGAAAGTAAAGAGAGAAGTGCATCATGGGAGGTGGATCCTAGGATGCTCTGCACATAAACGCGGCTGCCTAACCATCTGGGGATGGCCAGAAATAGCTTCCCTCAGGCACTTCTGGCGGAGCAGGATGGGAAGGATGCTCAGAGGCAGATGGGTGGAGATGCTGTGGCTGTACCACCAATTATCCCTGGATTCAGTGGATTAAAGCCATTGTGAGCCCTTCCTAGCTTCTGGTTTCTGTGGCTGAGGAATTCAAGGGAAGACTGCTGAGGTGATTCTGGTTCAGGCCTCACATAAGGTTGCCATCAGCTGGGTTGCAGTCATCTGCAAGGCTTGACTGGGCTGGAGGACCTGCTTTCCAGCTGGCCGGCTCACATGGCTCTTGGCAAGAGGCCTCAGTTCCTTGCTCACAGTGCTGCACCACAGGGCTGCTTGAGAGTCCTCGTAGGAGAGCTGGTTCCCCTGGAGTGAATGATATGACAGAATGAGGCAATGGCTTGATTTCTTGTCTTTTCTTTCTTCTTTTCTTTTCTTTATTATTATTATTATTATTATTATTATTATTATTATTATTATTATTTGCAGTACTGGGGGTTGAACCCAGAGCCTTGCGCTTGCATGCCTTGCAAGTGCTGGACCACTGAGCTGTGCCCTCAGCCCAATTTTTTTACGTTTTTGAGACAGAGTCTCACTAAATTAGGCAGACTGCCTCCGGTCTCGAACTTGCAATCCTCCTGCCTCTGCCTCCCGAGTTGCTGGGATGACAGCCGTGTGCCACCATGCCTGGCTTCTTTTCTTTTCTTATTTCCCTCCTCTCTCCTCTCTTTCCTCACTGCCTTCCTCCCCTTCTTCCTTTCTTCCTCCATTTCTTCCTCCTTCCCTCTCTTCATTCTCTCTTTCCATCCTTCCCCAAGGCTTTCCACATACTCTTGCACTAAGCTGCACCCCCAGCCCCTTTTATATTTTTTATCTTGAGACTGGATCTTGCTTAATTATACAAGCTGCCTTTGTCCTCGAACTTGTGATCCTCCTGCCTTGGCCTCCCAAGTCGCTAGGATTACAGGTGTGTGCCACTGCACACGGCCTGATTTGTTATAATGTCAACCCTATTCAATATGGGAAGGGACAATTCAAGGGCATGAAGACCAGGAGGTGGGAATCACTGGAGGTTGTCTTGAAGGCTAACACTCCACATGGGGAAATAGCATAAGCAGCGTCACGGGGCTGAGACATCTATGGATTAGGTGAGGGACTAGAAGAAGATCACTTTGGGGGCAAAAGGTATAATTCACACAGATGGAAAGATTAGTAAGGCATCAGGATGGTATTCTGTAATTGACGGGGAAAGATTGTTGTGGCTGTCATGTGGATGGAGTGAAGTTCAAAACAAGAGACCAGCCAGGAGGAGACTGCAGTAGCTGCCTGGGTTAGAGCTGAAGGGACTGTCTCCTGGGACAGTAGGTACTGAATGTGACACATGTGTCCTACTTAAGAAGAAGTGACAGGCCTTGGGAATTAATTAAATGTGGGATGGGAAGGATGAGAGAGCCGAGGGAGGCTTCCTTCCCTCTGCTGGATGTCTGGGCAGATGGAAGCGCCATTAACGGAGCCCAGGGTCCCAAGGAGGAGCAGAAAAAGGGTAGAGATGGAGAATCTGGGTTGAGCATGTTACTTTTTGAGAAGTTTTCTAGATTTTTCCCTGCAGGCATTTTGAGGTCTGAGAGAGACTTCTAAATTAAAGATAACAACAAGAAAACCTTGGCCAAAATAGTGTATATTGTTTATTTGCAGTCTAATTAAACTGACCTTGAGGAAGGTTTGGGTCTTACTTGCTCAGAGGCACAGCCAATTCTAGTGTCGATTAGAATTCAGAGAGAGTGAGAGCAAGAGAAAGATCAGGCTTTTGTTGTCTACCTGTTGTGTGCTCAGGGCTGTCCAGTTATTTTTTTTAACATGCATTATCTAATTTGTAAGACCTTAGCAACAATATCAAGAGCTGATGATTGAACAGACACCTCCTAAGGGTTTTATCTGTGTTAAAGCATTTAATTCTCACAATGGACTCTAAAGAAGGTACTATTACAGATAACCCCCATGTTTTGTCAGCTTGTCATGCTATGGGGACTTGCCTGTTGTTGTGATACTGAAAGCTATGCTACCAATATCTCAGATACCAGCAGGGCCCCTATGGTAGACAGGTTTCAGCTGAGCTTCTAGTCTAAGACAGACTAGGGAGAAGGACCTGGAAGCCCACTCCTGGAACAATTAGCCATTGAAAACCCTATGAATAGCAGAGAAGCACTGTCAAATATAGTGCTGGAGAATGAGTCCCCCAGGCTGGAAGGCATTCAAGAAATGACTGGGGAAAAGTTCCTTCCTCAAAATCGAGTCGATCTTAATGACAGGAATGGAGTAAAGCCCCTGCGACCTCCTTTTGCTAATAAGGCAGAACTCAAAATGAGAAGAAACACAATGGCTGCAACACTGGGGTCAAATAAAAAGATTGTTTGCATGGCACAGTGCCAGGTAGTGTTTCGTTCTGTTGTACTTAGGGTCACTATGAATTGGCTCCAACTCAATGGCACTCAACAACAACATCATAGATAAGGAAACTGAAATGCAGAGAAGCTAAGCAAATTCCCCAGGCCTTGGAAGTGACTAAGTTGGAGGCATTCTTCATCTTCTTACAGATCCAGGTTGTCTGAGATTTCTGAGTATTTGAGTGAGTACTCAGAGCCTTGCCACCAAGGTCACACTACTAGAAATGATGGAGGCCACAGGTGAGCTCCTTCCTTTCCATCACCTCCAATGTAATAAGCTGGGGTGTGAGGAGGGGCCTTCTTGGGCTTTGCTCATGTCTCAAAAGGAAAACCAGGAGTGAAGAAAGATCATAAAATACCAGACTTAGAAAGCCCCATGGTGCGGGGCTATAAACCTTCCCAGCCTTCCTCAGAGAACCCACCCCTGTTCTCTATGCAGATCTGCATCACCTGTCCCAGGCAGCCCTTGTCCTCCCATCTGTGATTACAAGACATCCTGCCTGCCCTGGGTCAGGTGACGAAGTGACCCTGTGGACTGGTGGGCAGGTGGGGAGAAGGGTGGGTACAGTCATAGAGCAGTTCATAAGCCCCAGGGAGAGAATGAGTCTCTGCTAGCTTCTGTGTATGCCAACCTTGCCCAAACGTGGTGGCCTAAAACAGCAAACACTTATCTTCACTCTGCAAGTGCAGGTCAGGTGGGTGGAGGTTTGGCTGATTTCCCCAGGGCCAGGCTGGGCTGGGCTGGGCTTTGCCAGCTATGGCTGGGTGCTGCACATGTTTGGGTCCATTCTCCATGATTCTGATCCTCCTTGGACCAGTGGGCCCACCAGGACATGTTCTTCTCTTGTTGTTAGGTGCCATCAAGTCGGTGTCTGACTCATAGCGACCCTACATACCACAGGCGAAACACTATTGTCAGTGCTTCTGCTATTCAATAGGGTTTTCAATGGCTGATTGTGTTTTGGGAGTGGGCTGCCGTGCTCTTTTCCCAAGCCTACAGCACCTGGTGTTCCCAGGTGGTCTCCCGTCCAAGGACTAACCAGGCCCTACCCTGCTTATCTTCCAAGATCTGATGGGATTGGACACCCCAGGGCTATGGCTGTAGGTGCTCTTTTCTTAGTGATGGTGAAAGCATGAGAAATGAAGACCAGCCGCCCGTCATATTGCCAGCTTCTGCTTGTACCAAGCCTTCTAATATCCTGTTGACCAAAGCAAGTCACACAATTCAGCCCAAAGTCAGGGGCTGGGGGCGCATGTGTTGCTCATCATGAGGCACTGGTGACAAGGACAGGTGCTAGTACTGCAAGGGGGTGAGGGACGAGAGTGTGTGTATAGTAGGGGGAGGATACTGGGCAGGGACGGGGTTCTTCTGATCAGAGTCACCCAGGTGATCTGAGCTGGACTAATCTGATGTCCTGGGAGTTCTCCAGCCACCAAGCAGGTACTGCAAGTGAGCACCCGTGAGCCTGGCGGAGCAAGCAAGCCTCCTTGCAGACGGAAGAGGCCATGCGCTGGGGGACAGCGACACCACTGCCTCTCATCCTACCATGGAACCTCATTCTCTGAGCAACGTTTGTGAGCCACCAGGACGTGGGGACACAAGCGAGGGCCTGCAGAAGCAGAGTGACAGTGATGAGCAGAGGTGGTATCAGGGGACAGGCTAGGGCTGGGGTTCTCTCTTGCCTCAGGAAGGAAGCTATCTTTCTGCTCAGGTGGAGAAACTGAGGGATGACTGATTAAGGAACAGGTCCTGGGCCTGCCATTGTCCTGAGAGCTGCAGGCCAGGGGCTTCCTGATGCCTAGGCTCACGATCAATCCCCAGACAGAACTCGGGGAAGGTTGGGGGGTCCGACAGGGAGAGCAGGCTGCTCCTTTCACTCATCAGAGGCGCCCCTGTGTTTCCAGCTCCAGCAGCTCCAAATGGAGAACTCAGGTGCCAGTGGGACCAGCAAGGCAGGCAAGGGTGAGGCAGGAACTAGAGAGCTCAGACCCACCGGAAAAGGACAATGGATGCCTCTGGGAGGTCACTGCCACATGGAGATGGGCCCTGGCAGCTGCTGGGTCTTCTAACTTTTAAAACAATTTCAGCCAATATGGAAGTCAACATGGAGGTACTTGAGAAAACTAAAGAGAGAACTACCGCATATACCAGCTATACCACTTCTAGGTATATACCCAAAGGAAGATATGTCATCATACCACAGGGACACCTGTACTTCTATGTTTAATGCAGCACTCTTCACAATCACAAGGGTATGGAAACAACCAAGATCTCGTTCAATAGAGGTTTGGATCTAAAAATTGTGATATATATACACAATGGAATACTACTCAGCGGTAAAGAAGAATGAAATGATGTCATTTGCAACAAAATGGATGGAACTGGAGAATATCCTTTTAAACAAAATAGCCAGACTCAAAAAGAAATAATGCATGTTCTCACTCATGTGTGAGCTAAATCTACCTTAAAGGGAAAAATTATACATAACATATAGATAAATACACAATCATAATTACCTAAGAACAGAAAATACAAGTGCACCCAATATGAGAGAAGAAGGGACTAGTAGGAGGGAATGATTGATGACGAAGAGGGAATTGGAGAGGGGATAGGATGGAGGGTAGAGAGGGAGAGAAAAAAACCACAAAATACAGGATGTCACTCTGTGAAAATACTAAAAGAAAAAGGATATAACTCATTGCACAGACTGCCATTACATGTTAATTAAAATTCTATTTTTTAAAGAGTAATACATTTATTTAACCAAATTTACATGACATAGGAGCTTTCAGAAATGAAAAGTCAAAGTTGTAGGCAATACTACATTTTAATGTTTAGGTCCCATGAAGAATGGACAGTTGTGCAGAAGTGAGACTGGATAAAAAGAGTGTGATCTAGTTGTGATAATAAGCTGGGAGGAACTCACCAAGACCTGTTTATTCAGATTCTTGTTGACCCATCTGTGTAGCATTCCTTTTCCTAGGTATAAATCAGGACCCTTTCTTTTTTTTTATTAGAAATTTTTAATGTACAACTTAATGAGATTCATTCTGACATGCATTTCACTGTGACATTTCCATATCTGTGTTTCATGGTACATGGCACAGATAACTTCCCCCTTACCCTCTGGTGCCCCTCCTCCCCCATTCCCCGTCCCCCACCAATGACCTCCTTTCTACTTGTATGTATTTTTGTGGGACTATTTATATATGTGCATCCCGATTTTGATTTAAGTTCAAATGTTTTTCTATAGTGAGCTATCTTTTTACATTCTCAGCAGTATTGCATGAGTAATCTAGTAGGTTTGCATTATTGCCATACTTTGGTATTATTATTATTACTTCTTGTACTATAAAGTTGGCTTGTTTCCTTTGAGGTTGACCTCTCTCTCCTTCCTTGCTCCTCATTGGCCCTCCTCCCCTTCCCGTCTTCTCCCATCATCACTTCCTTTCGCTAGATCCCTCCCTCCTTCTTTCCACTCCTTAAATTGTCCCTTCTACACTAAGTTTACATGAGCTTTTTATTATGTTCCAATTTATGTATAGGATTTTTTCCTTCTTTTAAGTTTGGTTCAGCTCCCACATATGAATGAGAACATGTATTTCTCTTTTTGGGGTTGTGTTCATTCACTTAAGATAATTTTTTCTCCAATTCCATCCATTTTGCTGCAAATGACATTATTTCATCGTGTTTTTTTTTTTTTATTGATTGCTGAGTAGCATTCCATTGTGTCTATGTAACATATTTTTTTTTATCCATTCTTCTGTTGATGGGCACTTTGGTTGATTCCATGTCCTTGTTATTGTGAAGAATGCATTCAACATAGAAATGCAGGTGTCTCTGTGGTATGATGACTCATCTCCCTATGAGTATATTCCTAATAGTAGTATAGCTGGGTCATATGGTAGATCTGTTTTTAATTTTCTGAGGTACCTCCATATTGATTTCCAAAGTGGTTGAAACAATTTACAGCTTTACCAGCAGTGTAAGAGGGTTTCCTTTTCTCCACAACCTCCCCAGCATTTGTTGTTATTTGTTTTATTGATCTTGGACATTCTTACTGGAGTAAGGTGGAATCTCAGAGTTGTTTTAATTTGCATTTTCCTAATGGCTAAGGATATTGAGCATTTTTCATGTATTTCTTGGCCTTACGAGCTTCTTCATTTGAGAACTGTCTGTTCAGTTCCTTTGCCCACTTGTGTATTGGGTTATTTGTTTTCTTGGGAATTGATTTCTTGAGTTCTTTATAAATTCTGGAAATTAGTCCTCTGTCTAATGTATCAGATGAGAAGATTTCTTCCCATTCAGTGGGGACTTCCTTGATCTGTTGATTGTTTCCTTTGCTGTACAGAAGCTTTTTAATTTCATGCAATCCCATTTATCTATTATTGTTGTAATTTCTTGAGCAAATGGAGTCCTATTAAGGAAATGCTTTGCTGTGCGTATATGTTGGAGCTTATTCCCTATCTTCTATTAATTTTAAAATTTCTGGTTTTATGTTGAGGTTTTTTATCCATTTCAAATTAACTCTTATGCATATTGAGAGGTGTGGGTCAGTTTTCATTTTTCTGCAAGAAGATATCCAAGTTTCCCAGTACCATTTATTGAAGTCTATCCTTTGTCCAATTTACCTGCTTTGCTCCTTTGTCAAAAATCAGGTGGCTATAGATGAGTTGATGTATCTCTGTGTCCTCTATTCTGTTCCACCTATCTTCAGGCCTATTTTTGTTCCAGTACCAAACTGTTTTTGCTATTGTAGCCCTGTAGTATAAATTAAAGCCAGGGATTGTGATCCCACCTGCACTAGTTTTGCAGCTTAAGAGTGTTTTGGCTATATGTGGTCTTTTGTGTTTCCATATGAAATTTTGGATCATTTTTCTATGTCTGTAAAGTCTGTCATTGGAATTTTAATGGGGTTTGCATTAAATCTACAGATTGCTTTTGGTAGGGTAGCAATTTTTACAATATTGATTCTCCCAATCCATGAGCAGGGGAGGTCCTTCCACCTTTTAGCATCCTCTGCAATTTCTTTCTTTAATGTTTTGAAAATTTCCTTGTAGAGATCTGCAGGAACTTTGGTTAGATTGATTCCAAGGTATTTAATTTTCTGGTGGGCTACTGTGAAAGAGATTGTAGCTGTAATTTCCTTCTCTTCCTGCTTACAGTCGGTGTAAAAGAAGGCTATTGATTTATACATATAAATAGATAAATGCCCAATTATAATTACCTAAAAATGGAAAATACAAGTTCACCCAACATAAGAGGTGAGGGGACTAGCAGGAGGGAATGACTGATGAGTAGGGGATTGGAGAGGGGACAACATAGAGGGTAAAGAGGGAGAGAAAAAACCTGCAAAATATAGGATGTCATTCTATAAAAATACTAAAAGAAAAAGGGTATAACTCATTGCACAGACTGTCATTACATGTTAATTAAAATTCTTTTTTTTCTTCTGTAAAATGTTTAAGGAGACGAAAGTGTAAATAATACTGATTCATTAGTTGCATAACAGCTATATCAACTGACATATTACTCTCTCCCCACTGATGTGTATAAATAAAAATAATTTTTTTTAAAAAAAGTACCGCTAACGCAAGTGCAAACAGGCATGTCTCTGAACTTCACTGGGCTCCCCTGAACAGCCAGTTTGTAATTTCTCTCCCCCTCCTCTATTGAGACAGAGTCTTACTCTATTGCCCAGGCTGGGCTGCAGCTTACCATGCTCCTGGTACCACCTCCTGAGTGCTGGGTTTACTGCTTTTTGTCACCACCCAACTACCAGCTTGTAATCTCCGCGAAGACCTGGAGCATGTGGCTGTGTATACCAAACCCAATAATCTTCAGTAAAATGTGGTTTTCCTCCTAGTCAGCTCCACCCATGCAGGTGATCTCTGTGGTGGCTCTTGCTGTGATGCCTGGGGCCCAGAGGCTTCCATAGCTGGCTGTCTCTGATTTCAGAGATCATCTTCAATTTTATTCATTCGATCCACACCGATTGAGCTGAGCTCAGCACTGTGGTTACAATGGTAAACAGGGCAGACATAAACTGAGCTTTTGGAGACCCAGGTGTACTGGGGGCCTGCATAGCAGACACCGATCCCATTAATCAATTCAGGCTCACTGTCTGACGACTACTGGGAATGGAGAGAGGCAAGAGGGATGGGTGTCACGGTTACCCTGGGAGTGCTGTCAGAGCAGGCCAGATGCAGGTGAAGAGGGTCAAAGGCCTCCTGGGACCTAGGGGTGATGTGTGCAGGGCCACAGGGACCACACAGCTATGGAGCCTCTGGGTGAAGGCTGGATGGCAGGAGGCAGGGAGTCCGAGAAAAGGAGGGGAGAGAACCATCTGAAGGGGCCCACGCTGGGAGCCTAAGGGAGCCGCGCTGTCTGAGCTGTGTGTCTCAAAGGTCACCTTGGTGCTGAGTATGAGGAAGCAGAGTGTGTCATGGGGCACAGTGACAACAGCCCAGATAAAGGAGGGCAGAGGACAGGATTGGGGTGGCCATGCAGAAGAATGAAAGTGTGTCAAAAGATATATTTGAAGGTAGAGCCAACCAGATGCATCAGTCTATGCTCCCATTAAATATTCCAGTTGAAGATCAGCCAGACGTGACTCACTGCCTGCAGCAAAGCCCCTGTGAGGCTGGATCTGGGCTGAGGAGGCTCATCTGCTCCTCAGTTTCCAGCTCTTCAGATCTCTGCCCCACCCCAAGCTGAGCCCCCCACATCCACAGATTCATGGAAAAAGGCTCAGTGTTGGCAGGTTAATACTTGCCTTTCGGAACTTTGTTCTTTTAAGACTTGGTGCCTAAACCTTCCACCCCTGGGCGGAGTTCTGGGAGTGGGTACGCATGTCAGATTCCCCACACAAGCCTCCTAGGAGAGAATTGGTGAGAATTAATGTGCCTACTATGCAATACTGTTCTTTTACATTTGTTGTTGTTGTTGTTGTTGTTGTTGTTGTTGTTAGGTCGAGTCCGACTCACAGCAACCGTATGTAGGGTAGATTGAAATACTTCCTGATTCTGTGCCAGGCACATGATCTTATTTATGTTTAAGTTATTGTTGTTGTTGGGTGCCACTGAATTGAGTCCAACTCATAGTGACCCTATGTACAATGGAATGAAACACTCCCTGGCACTGTGACACGCCCAGCACTATGTCAGCACTTCTCTGCTATTCATAGGGTTTTCCGTGGTGTATTGTTTCAGAATTGTTTCAAGAGTGGGTTACCAGCTCCTTCTCCCATTTTTGTGGTGCTTGGGATCAAGCCTGGGGCTTCAGAGCAGCACTCTCCCAACTGAGCTAAGCCCCCAGCCCTGTTTACATATAGCTAATCAATTTAAGGGAGAAGGATGCAGCAATCCACTCCCGAGGCAATCACGAAACAATCAGCCATTAAAAACCCTATGAGGGTCGCTATGAGTCTGACAAGACTAGACAGCACCTACCAACAACCGACAACAACCAATTTAATAGGTTTAATTGTTATCCCATTTTGCAGATGAGAAGATTGAAGCACAGAGAAGGTTAAGTAACTTGCATTGGGTTGTGTGTAGAATAAATTTCAGTGCTGAGAGATGAACCCATCTCCTCCAGACCCCTACATTTAATTGAGCTCTACTCTGTGTGTGTCAATACAATGCACTGGAATGTTTTTTTCTGCATTTGTGGAAGGCTCATGGCATCACTGTGCTCACAGTGTCCCCATGGCTCCCTCACCCCAGCAGTGCTGCCAGTGGGATGGTCTGTGATGTGTCCATCTTGTGTCTTCCTAGACAGTGGTGCTATGCCCTGACCCCAGCTCAGAGGAGCAGGGTGGCTGCTGATCAGACCAAGGAGCAGTCCTGGGTTCAGAAAAAATCTATTTAAAGGGTACCAAGAGCTCCAAGGTGTCCAGAAATAAGAACTGCCTCACCAACAGGGATGGCAGCAAGCTAGGTCCATCAGTCCGTTCCCTGCAGGGCTTTGCCTGGAGGGTGCAAATGCAATTGGCCCAGAAATAGCAAAAGGCCAGCAGGGGGGATGGGCAGAGTTGAGTGAGGAAGATGGATAAGACAGCAGGCAATAATAAACACAGAGAGGCCACAGCCATGCTTGGGGGAGGTAGTTTCCCAGCTCAAATATCCCCTCTGAACAGCAATAAATTTTTCTGATAAGGAGGCTTCCCAGGAGACTGTTAATGTCTCAGGAGGCCCTTTCCTGATAAGGGCAATATAGGGAAACTAGGCTCCCCAACAGGCTGACCCAGACTGGCCAGCTCCTCTCAATTTGCATTTCCAGGGAAGCTGGTGCAAGTGAAACCCCAGGTAGGCAGAAGCAGCTAGTTCTCTACAGCAGGTTGCCTTGTCAGAAGGACCTGTGTCCTGTGACTCCATCAGGACAAGGATGTTCGGACCAACTAACTCCTCGAGGCCCCCAGTACTATCTTTTTTCTGGGCAGAATACTTTCAACAAAGCCTGTGTCCTCTGCTATTGCTTTGCTTCCCTTTTCAGATTCTTAAATTAAGGAGATTTGCAAATTCCTACAGGATATCTACAGGCAAGGCTAGGATATCATGTCCTAAAGGGTGTGCCATGACACTCTAGACTTATGGCATTTCCTCCTTCTACTCTTGTTGTTGTTAGGTGCCATCGAGTCAGTATCCAACTCATAGCGACCCTATGTGCAACAGATGAAACACTATTGTCAGTGCTTCTCTGCTGTTCATAGAGTTTTCAATGTGGATTGATTTTTGGGAGTGGGCTTCCAGGTCTGTCTCCCAAGCCTACAGCACCTGGTGTTCCCAGGAGGTCTCCCATCCAAGTACTAACCAGGCCCGACCCTGCTTAGCTTCCAAGATCTGATGGGAGGGATCGGATGCTACAGGGCTATGGCTGCAGGCAATTTCTACCCTTAGCCTCCCCTAAAAGTGTCCCAGGTTTAAGTAAGTTTGGGACATTTGAGACGAGTCCCAAGACTAAGGAGTACACTATACCAAACAAGGGCCGGAGGCCTCCAGGACCTGTCCTTGGCAGAGAGGGAGTAATTAATGCAAATCATGGTGGGAGGGACAGAGTTGACACTCAGTACTGTAAATGCTTAACCATCACTTTCTAGTTACTGGGGAAAACCTATGGATTTTGGCTTTCGCAAAAATACCTTTAATGATTAAGCTATAGACATTTTCTCAGGCTCATTTCCTTTGTAATTGAGAAACTGGTGATTTGGAAGAACCGTTGAGAACCCCACACAAAACTTACTGACCTGTTTCTGACTTCGCTAGAGCATGCGGAGCTGATGTTGCCAAGGGCCAGCTTAGATTGCACCTCGCCGAGAAGCGGGTGCAAACATGTCCATTTACCTCTGCAGCAAGTGAGCAGATGGAGGGAGAGGCTTATGCTTTCTAGACAATCATTAATATGCCACTTAGAAACCATATCCATCCACTCTGCAAAGAATCAATTTCTTGGAAGTGCTCAGAATAGCACCTAATATTTCTCAATACCTACCATGCACCTGCACTGGGCTATGTGTTTTCAAGCAAGTTATATTATTTAATCCTCTTCATGATCCTCTGGGGAAGGAGGATGTTGTATTCATTCTAATTATGGAAAACTAAAGTTTGAAGAACTAAAGTGAGTGGCCAGGAATACCCTGTTATAGAATGTTTGAGAGTGGATACCAGTGTCCATCAAGGTATGTCATGGAGTCTCCCCATGTGATGGGAAAAAGAATATAGTCAAAAATCGTCCACTAGTCCTCCGGTCCTCAAAATGTGGACCAGGCAGACAATGTTCCTGCCTCTGACCAATCATCCCAGGGCTTGGAATCCCAAGCAGTGACTCAGTTTCTCATTCACTCGTGACTATCTCCTTAGGAAAAAGGAGGATGTGTCCTAAGCTGCTTACACAGAGATAAACTTTCATCTTCACCCAGGAGTAATTTCCTTCTCCCAGACTTTTCCTTTGCCATGAAAAGATCATCGTCCTCCATGGTGGTTTGTTGACTGCTTTAGTAGCGTTTAGGGTGGCATGTGGAAACTATTAGGGCACCTACTTTAGCTCTGTTTTTAACTCATGCCCTGGAAGTGAGTGGTGTACCTTTTTATTTAGCATGCTATTAAGGCTAATTGCACCTCCGAATCAACGCTGATCACTTAAATGGAAAATGATTAAGTTCAGCATAGTCTGATTTTCTGGTGAGATAGGAACCAAAAGAAAGCTAAATGTAGAACCAGCATTTCCATAACTGGAGAGAGACAAGACCGGGTCTTAGGAGGGCAAAAGAGGGGAGGAGGATGAAGCTGGATTCTTGTGCAGGTGTTTCCTTGGGGCAAGCATCAATGTGGCAAGAGCTATCCTTGGTGCTGAAGTACCTTCTCCAGAGTAATGAGTGAGGGGTCAGAAAACCATGTCCTGGCTTAGCAACTTGGTTACTCTGGGTCCTTAGATCTCTTCTAAAGTCACAGGGATTTTCTTGGGAACAGAAATTAACTCAATTCCATTGGCTCTCATTACATGCTTCCAGCACTTATTGGCATGGCTGAATGGCAGAAGGGATTTGAGTGTTTGACATCTATTTATTATTAGAATAAAGATCAAGTCACCTCCCAATCCCCTGTGTGGAGTTAGGGGTTATGGCCCCCCAGCCCTGTGCTCCCTTTATCAACACAATGATCACTCTGTTGGGTAATCATGTGTCTTCTTCACTGGATCCAGTGGTCCTTGAGGGCCAGTGTTGTGCCTGGAATATAGCAGGTGCATAGTGAATACTTGGTGGATGTTCAATGGTACTCCTAAAGACAATCAGGAACTGTCCAATGATGGGGGACTCACCCCAAGCTGAGGCAGCACATTCCACATTAAGGCAACTGTGATAGTAAGCAACTTCCTCTTAATTTTGAGCCAAGATATGTCCCTCTGTAACTCCTACCTTCTAGGGCTGTATAGAACAAGACTTACTCCTTTTCTACAATTGGATCTTCAAGTATTTGAGGAAAGATATCATATCCTCTATTCCCAGGCTTAACTCTATCTATTCTTCATGGAATATTATTTTCAGTCCTTTTACCTATTTGTTTGTTTTCTTCTGCAAGCAAAAACTTTGCTATGTCCCTTTTGAGCCCCATGTGTCTGTCAGCTTGTCATGCTGTGGGAGCTTGAGCGTTGCTGTGATGCTGAAAGCTATGCCACTGGTATTTCAGATACCAGCAGGGCCAATCATGATGGACAGATTATAGCTGAGTTTCCAGACTAAGGCAGACTAGGGAGAAGGACCCTGCAGCCCACTCTCAAAACAATTAGACATTGAAAACCCTATGAATAGCAGAGAAGCACTGTCAAATATAGTGCTGGAAAATAAGATTCCCCCACCCCAGGATGGAAGGCATTCAAAAGACGACTGGGAAAGAGTTGCCTCCCCAAAGTAGAGTTGACCTTAATGATGGGAATGGTGTAAAGCCTCTGGGACCTTCAGTTGCTGATGTGGCAAGACTCAAAATGAAAAGAAACACAGTGTCTGCAACAATGGGCTCAAACATAAAAAGATTATGTGTATGGGGCAGGGTTTGGCAGTGTTTTGCCCTGTCATACATAGGGTCTCTATGGGTTGGAGGGCATGCAACAACTGGAAGGCACCCAACAACAGCAACAGCAACAACAACAACAACAAGAACAACAACAACAACAACAACAACAACAACAACAACAACAACAACAACAACATCCGTCTTGAAGTCTGGAAGCAGCTCATGAAGGTCAGTCCTATAATCCCCTTACATTTGTTCCTCTTATTTTTAGTTTCTTCTCATTGCTCCAGTTTGGAATTTCTCCTAGGTTTTTTCATCTATATTTTTAGGATCATTCTCTAGCTAATATTGGAGAACTTCTAAACTCAAAAATAAGGAGACGCCCTGTAGCCCTTTACTTCTTTTAGCAGAGTGGCTGATGGTGTGAAGTCAGTATTTCTTTTTTAAAGGTCACCTTGGGCTAAAATTAAAAAGGAAGAGGGCAGGCAGCTTTTTCTGTTTTGTTCACTGCTTTATCCTGAGCACATAAGAGATTTCACATCTCTTAGGTGCTCAGAAAATACATGTTGAATAATTGAAACAAATCAGACTAACATTGGCATTTCCTGAACTTAGAATGGAGATGAAGCAGAAGCCGTGTTGGAAGAATAAACTATCACTTGAAGAGTCTCATAGTTCAGTACACAGTGTAAGATTCCTTCACCCCCTGTTCATATTTGCAGGTAGGGAGATGCCTGGGACAGAGTTAACTCATTTCCAGTAAATGGTACCTAACAACACAGCCTACAGCTGTACCACTGTGGCTTCCGATCCCATCAGATCTCAGAAGCTAAGCAGGGCTGGGCCTGGTCAGTACTTGGATGGGAGACCACCTGGGAACACCAGGAGCTGTAGGCTTGGGAGAAGGACCTGGCAACCCACTCCCAAAATACAATCCACCATTGAAAACCCTATGAATAGCAGGGGAGCACTGACAATAGTGTTTTGCCTATTGTACATAGGGTCGCTATGAGTCGGATACTGACTCGACAGCACCTAACAACAAACAACACAGGAAAACCAAGTGGAGAGTGATGACAGGAAATGAAATGAGTAGAAATGCTGGTAAATTACCAATATTAGTTTATATTTTTTTGAGAGCTCACTGTGTCCTCCGTTCTTTCTATATATCGTCTCATGGAACTCTCTCTCCCTCTCTATTATTTTAGAAGGAGTCCACAATTCTAAAGTCAACTGCCCACTTGCAACGTGGATCACCTTAGTACCTGCAAGGGTGTAAGTTTTCCGAGGGCAGTGCCTGACCCTGGCCTTGGCTGAGTAACTATGATGTCCATGCACAAAGCAGAGTTTGGGGAAGATTCACCTACCCTAGATAAAGAAGATGGATAAGAGTGGAGGCAACTGGAGGCAGAAACCATTTGGGAAGCTGGTCTTATTCCTGGCTTGGGGTATAATGTGGTAAACATAATAACAATAGGAGAATAAAACAGTATGTAAATATATGCATGTTTATATACAGCCACATATATACATGTGTATATGTATATATGTGTGTGTGTATATGTGTATATGTGTATATGTATATGTGTGTGTGTATATGTATATATGTGTGTGTGTGTGTGTGTGTACACACACACACACACACACATATAATTTGTGTGGTGGGTACTAGAAGGCTAAACCTAGAGATTCACACATGCTTTTTGCAAGTGCTCTACCACTGAGCTGCACACCGAGCCCGATTTTACTTTTTATTTTGAGATAAATTCTAAGTTACACAGGCTACCCCTGGCCTCAAACTTGTAATCCTCCTGCCTCTGCCTCCAGAGTCACTGGGATTACAGGCAGGAGCCACTGTGCCTGGCTCACAAATACATATATTCACTAGTAAGTGCAAAGTATATTTTAAAAATCTAGCTTTGAATAAATAAAGATGTAATGATTTGGAAGCAAGGGTTTCTTTCTTTTTTATAATCTCAGTGATACTGAGATTTAATTTCATAAAAGAAAACAGTCCACTCCTTTGAAGCCTATACCTCAATGAATTTGGGCCCTAATCATCACTGCAATTAATATGTCACACTCCCAGAAAGGTTCCATGTGCCACTTTTCATCAAATTCTTTTTACCTGCCCCCAACATTTGACAACCACGGATGTGATTTCTATCCCTTTAATTCTGCCTTTTTCGAAATGTCATGTAAATGGCATCCCATGGACAGAGCCATTTGTATCTGACTCCTTTCACTTAGCATAATGTTTTTGAGATTCATCTGTGTTGCTTGTCTTTGTGTATGGTCTGTTCTTTTTTTAATTTTATTTATTTTATCTTTTGCTGCCTCTTTGTTTTCTAGAAAAGTTGGTGTAATCAGTATTATTTCTTTCTGACATGTGTGGTGGTATTCTCCAGTGAAGCCATCTGGGCTGGAAAGATGAATTTTACAGAACAGTAACTTCTTGGATATTAGAGATCCTTGGACATTGGGTGTAGGGATCACTTCTTCCTTCCCTCCTAAGCTGGATCGGTGCCAACACACCCCTGGGATCCTCTCCTGGCTCCTGCTGGAGGGGCTGTAGATTACAGTGAGCAGGCTGGGGGCAGGAGGGGAGGGACAGAGGAGGATTCAGCAACGGCTTGGGAGAGAAACTGGTAGGAGGAGTGAAATGTCAGTGAAATGGCATGCAGGGCTTCCAAAGCAGAGCTTAGGAAATAGAGAGCCAACGGGGCCTCCGTCTTCCTCATGGCCTGTTTATTTGGGAGGAAATCACACAGTCAAGATTGCCTTGTTTTTTTGTTTGCTATTTCCATCCTCCCTGCCTGCAGCTGTAGCCTTTTGGCACCTTATCCTGTCAGATCTGGGAAACTAAGCAGGGTCGAGCCTGGTTAGTACTTGGATGGGAGACCACCTGGGAACACCAGGTGCTGTAGGCTTGGGAGAAGGACCTGGCAACCCACTCCTAAAAATCAATCTGCCATTGAAAACCCTATGAACAGCAGAGAAGCACTGACAATAGTGTTTCGACTATTGCACATAGGGTCGATATGAGTCAGATACCGACTCAAGGGCACCTAACAAAAACAATTTCCATCCTCCCTAGAGAGAGAGAGAAAAAAAAATAAGCTTCTGAAGGAGGCTGTTTCTTGGGAGATTTCCAGTCTTTGGTCCAGACCAAGTAGTTTGGACGAGCTTTCTATACATGTCTGATTGCTTTTACCACCCAGCGAGGCAAAAGTTCCAGCCACTTTTGAAGAATTCCTGAGGCTACTAAAATTTCTTAGAATTTAACGCCTCAGGATCTTTCCAGTGGGAATAGAATTAATTTGATCAACTCTAGCCTCATATCCTAAGGAAAAAGCCCCATGGCTCTTCTCAGCAATTGTACTAAAGCCTCCAGCCCCTAGAAGCCTTTCCCTAACTGTAGCTTCGGAGGACTCGGGTTTTGAAGGGCCACCCTACCTCAGTGTTCACAACAGCTCACATTGTCTGTGTAGACAAAGCACCATCGTTGCCGCTCTGATTGTAATACGTTCTTCACAAGGCTGGGGCTTTTGAAAATTAGCAAGGAGGGTTGTGGGTGAGAGAAAGGAAGACCACTAGGGAAAATGATGCAGAAGTGATCTTGTAAATGGCATCCCATGGACAGTATCCCATTATGCTAAGTGAAAGGAGTCAGATACAAATTGCAGAAGTGGGGTGCTAGGGCCAGATGACCCAAGAAGGTTTGCCAGGCAGCGGCCACAGCCCTTGTCCCTCCCACTCATCTGCCATCTTGGTACTGCCCCAGCTCATATCCCACCATCAGCCTCCCACCAGCTCCTCAGTTACGTTTTCAGGGTGTTTTTTGTTTGTTTGTTTGTTTGTTTGGATGGAGGGAGGAGTTCAGCTTAAATGTTGGAAGTTTTTCACTCCTTCTTTTAACAAACATTTGTTGAGTAACCCTATTTGTCTGATCCATGATCAGTTAGGGATCCCATCTTTATGTTCCCAGAGCATCATTAGCTGGTATCTCAGGTCTGATCCCTCTGGGTACACTTGCCTGACTAGTGGGAAGACTACTATGGATGTAAAAGAAATACACACAGCATAGCCATAAAGATGCCTATAATAAAAGCAAGAGAAGACTAATGCACTCAAAAACCAGAAAACAACCACTGTTGGTGAAGATGTGGAGAAACCAGACCCTTTGTGCCTTATTGGTGGGATTGCAAAATGGGACAGCTGCTATGGAACACAGTGCAGGATTTTCTCAAAAAATGAAACACTGATTTCTCATATGATTGAGCAATTTCACTTCTGGGCACAAATCCAAAAGAAGTGAACACAAGGACTGGAATAGATAATTGCACACTCATGTTCATAGCTGCATTTTCACAATAGCCAAAAAGAGGAAGTAATTCAAGTGTCCATCAATGCATGAGTGGATAAACAAAATAGGTTTCACATACAATGGACTATTACTCAGCCTTAAAAAAGGAAGGAATCATGATATATGCACAACATGGATGAAACTTGAAAATATCATACTAAGTGAAATAAGTCAGTCACAAAAGGACAAATATGGTGTGGTTCTCTAATATGAAGTATGCAGAATAGTCAAAGTTGTAAAGACACAAAATAAAATGGTTGTTGCCAGAGGCTAAGGGGAGAAGGGAGAGGGAAGTTTTTATTTAATGGGTACAGGATTTTAGTTGGAGAAGATGATAGTAATATTTTGAGTCCAGATAATGGCAATGATTGCACAATGGTATAAATATCCCTAATGCCTCTAAACTGTACACTTAACTAAAATGGGAAATTTCAAGTTAAGTGTATTTTAGCACAATAAAAAAGTAATACACTCAATCACGCCGTCTTCTTTAACATAAGACAAAGGCAGAATTTCCAAGCTGCTTCTAGACATATAAGTTCTATGGCAGTTTTTTGACAATAAAGTGCTGTCCAAATGTAAGGAAATACCATGATTTTCTAGAGTACAGGGAGTCTATGGTAGTTAGGGTATTTGTGTTGCAATTAATGGAAAAATGAGCAAAAAATGGGGGGAGGGTTTGGTAATAAAAGAAGTTTTCTGAATTGGATACAGTAAAAATATGCAGTGGTGATTTTTTTTCTGCTGTCATATATTGAGTGCCAGCTTTAGCTACTACTGGATTTAGCAAGATGACTATGGCTACTGCACCCCTCACATCTGTCTATCATATTGTCCAAAGAGAGATCATCTCTTCTCACAGAAACCAGAGGCTTTTCTGATTTCTCTATTAATTGGGCCAATACAGGACTCCACTAATTGACTCAAATCAATTGATAATTCACATGCATAAAAGAGAAGGTGGTCAGGTTCATCTTCATGTGGCTAGCTTCAAGGAAATTCTGAATCTGCAGGTGTAATTAGATGAACTGTTTGTTTCTGTTGCTTGCAACCCAAAAAATCATGAATGAGTCCACACCCTTATTATAGAGATGGGAAGGATATAAATGGAATTAAGTTTTAAGGTAGATGGTACAAAATTGAAGGATGGAATCCCTTTGGATTTTAAGTTATTTGGGTCAGAAGTGTTGACAGGTTATCTTCTCACAGTGAAGGGAACATTGGTGGGAAAGAGGACGTTGAGTTCTAGAGAGTGGAAAATTTTGAAATACACACCATGAAAACTATTTAAAAAAAAAAGCTGTCTGGAGAACCTAAGACTTCCAGACTATGTTTAGGTGAAATGTTTTTTTTTTAGACTACAGATGAAGATCTATGAAGTAAAGCACACACCAATCTCTGAATCATCTTCCAATGGTGAGAGTGGAACAGAAGTGAGTCAGGCATCATCTTAATTGTGGAAAACTATCCAGTGTTCCGGAAACCATCTAGCAGATGGTGCAGATAGATGCCACAGTAGACCAAAGAAGAGAGATGGTTAAGAATAAAATATTAAAACCACATTTCCTAGCTTTCTAGAGAAAGACAGAGAAACAATGACTAACCAAATAGCAATAAGCACATCTAGCACTCAGATTGTGGTCTCCCAATACCATTTCCCACTAAAAGGAATCAGGATACCTTGAGGAAATATGTGGTGTCATGTCTGGGTCAAGGAATGTCCCAGAGGAGCCTGGAACACCTTGTTACACCAGAAATCAAGGAAGCCATGAATCAACCAGGATGGTGTTAAAAGGACTCAAAAGATCTCCCACTGGCCATATGTGAAACAGTTTGAGCATTAATAAGAGTAATGACTGCAATGGATTAAAGCACATCAAACATATATATGTATATATGTATACATATATACATTATGTATGTATATATGTGTGTGTATGTGAATGTGTGTATGCGTGTGTGTATGTATATATACATATGTAAATATATATGTATATTTACAATACTACTAAAAATAGAATGCCTGCAGTTGTACCACTGTGGTGTCCCATCCCATCAGATCTCAGAAGCTAAGCAGGGGCAGGCCTGGTTAGTACTAGGATGGGAGACCACCTAGGAACACCAAGGGCTATAAGCTTGGGAGAAGGACCCAGCAACCCACTCCCAAAAAACAATCAGCCATTGAAAACCCTATGAATAGCAGAGAAGCAGTAACAATAGTGTTTTGCCTGTTGTATGTAGGGTCACTCTATCTGATTCTCGGCACCTAACAACAACAACAACAACAACAACAACAACAACAACAAAAAGAGAACACAAGCAATCATAACTTATGACGATTGAAGGATGTTAGATGTAGTCACTGAAAGATGATTATGAGCATTGTGCTACTCCTCCAGAGCAGTGGATTCTGTGCCTATTTTCCTTGAATCTGGACAGCTCATGTACCTGTGTCCACCAAAAGGGATGTAGTAGGAAGGGCATATGTGACTTCTGGGCTGAGACTCATGAGGCTGTATATTTTACCACTTTTTCTCAGAACCTAGCTATCAGATCAAAAGCCTGAGCACCTGAACATCACCATGCTGTGAGGAAGCCCAACATACTCACATGGGGAAAAGCTATCCCAGGAAGCCCCCAGCTCTTCCAGCCATCCCAGCTGAGGCACCAGAAAAGTGAGTGACAAAGCAGTTGTTGGTGATCCAGTCCCAGCAGGCACCACAGGGTGTAGAATAACTTTGCCAGCTCAGATTAGATTTTGAGAAATAATTAAGTCCTTATTGTTTTAAGCTGCTAACTTTTGGGGTTGTTTGTTACCTAGCAATAGATTACTGAAGACTTTGGGAACTACCTCATTATTCAGTCATTATTTTGAAAACAAAGGGAAAAAGCAAGCATTTATCTTGTGTTTCATCTGTGAACTGGAAAACCAAAAAGTAGATGAGGGTAAATTTCTCTTACTTGATACATTCCAATAAGTAAGTAAATAGTAGAAATAAAATGTCAGTATTTTGCACCTCCTAATGAATTAATGAGATCTTTGCATTGGTCATTAATAATTGTTGAATCCTAGGAGAAAGAAACCAAATATACATAGTTTCTCCTCTCTCTGTCTCTCTGTCTCTCTGTCTCTCTCTCTCTCTCTCTCTCCCTCTCTCTCTTGAAACTGGATCTTTCCATGTTGCCCAGACCAGCCTCCAACTCATGATTCTCCTGTTTCAGCCTCCTGAGTAGCTAGGACTATAGGCAGATGCCACCACGCCCTGGCAAGATAAAAGAAAAAAAGAAAAGAAAAGAAACTTGAAACTGCCATTACGTCTAATTACCATTTTCCAGAAATACAGAGAACAACAAGCATATTAAACATACCATATAGATACAGCCTGCAGCCATAGCACTGTGACTTCTGATCCTGTCATATCTTGGAAGCTAAGCAGGATTGGGCCTGGTTAGTACTTGGATGGGAGACCTCCAGGGAACACCAGATACTGTAGGCTTGGGAGCAGGACCTGGCAACCCACTCCCAAAAAATCAACCTGTAATTAAAAATCCTATGAATAGCAGAGAAGCACTGACAATAGTGTTTTGCTTGTTGTACATAGGGTCATTATGAGTCGGATACCAACTAGATGGCACCTAACAACAACAACAACATATAGATACAATTGGAGTACATCAAACCATGATCAACTTAATGGGGAAATGATCCAGTTGCATTGATGATTTTAGGAGGAAAAAATGGTGAGAGAGGAGCCTGTAGCTTAAAAGAGATGTTTAAAATGTACTTATCAGTTGTATTAATCTAATTTGGATCCTGATTCTTGTAAATAATACATAAAATATAAAATGTATGAGATAATTGATCCTTTAATCAGAGATTAGATATTTGATCATACTAAAGAATTATTGTGTGTTCTTCCCATGTAATAAAGGAATTGAAGTTTTTTTATTTGTTTGCAGTACTTGGGGATTGAACCCAGGGCTTCGCACATACTTTGCAAGAGCTCTACTACTGGGCTGCATCTCCAGTTCATTTTTTTGTCCTGAAACAGGGTCTTGCTAAATTACATAGGTTGCCTCGAGCCTGTAATCCTCCTGCCTCTGCTTCCTGAGTCACTGGGATTACACACATGAGCCACTGCACCCGGCTTGTAGATAGGTTTTAAAAATAAAACAAATAAGAATGTGTGCCTGGCACAGAATCAGGGAGTGTTTTGTTCTTCTGTACATAGGGTCGCTATGAGTCTGACCTGACTCAATGGCACCTAACAACAACATTTTAGGAATGAACACTGAAGTGTTTCTAGATGAAGTAATATGAAACCTAACATTTGCTTCCCAGCAATAAGGAAGGGAAAGTGGTTGGAGTGTGGTCAGGCAGGATTGGCTATGCATGGAGGTCAGGGGCTGGTTGTGTGAAGAGGAGTCATTATGACCTTACTTTTGGGGCTGGTTTATATTACCTGTAATGAAAGTTTTCCGAGGTTCTGTAAGTAGCCCTACCCAGCCTTTGGTGTTCTGCAATTCCCCTGCTCTTGCAGAGAAAGCCTCTGCCTCAAAGGTCTCTCTGCAGTCTGTTGTTGTTGTTAGGTGCCATCAAGTTGTGTCTGACTCATAGCAACCCTCATAGTGTTTTCAATGGTGATTGTTTCAGGATTGCTTCAGGAGTGGATTGCTATGTCCTTCTCCCATTTTTGTAAGTTCTTATGGCTGTTGTTGTTGTTGTTCTTGTTGTTGTTGTTAGGTACCATTGAGTCGGTATCTGACTCATAGTGACCCTCATAGGGTTTTCAATGGCGAGTGCTTCGGGATTGCCTTGGGAGTGGATTGCCAGGCCCTTCTCCCATTTTTCTGGTGCTGGGAATTGAACTCGGGGCCTCAGAGACTGCAGCACAGCGCTCTACCCAGTGAGCTAAATCCCAGCCCGTTGTTGTTGTTAGGTGCCATCAAGTCGTGTCCAACTCATAGCAACTTGAGTCTTATGTCTGTAGAGGTACTTAAACATTCTACATATCTCTGAGCTCACACCAGCCTGAAGTCACAAGAATGTATATTTGCTCCACCCCCACCTGCTTTGTGGGAAGATTCCTCCCACTTCTTTCCCCCTGCGTGAGCCATGCCGTCTTCTCTTTCCAGTGGCATGAGTATATGCTGCGATGCTGGCAGTCCCCTGTGACACCAACTGCAGCGGGTGTCCATGAGATGATCCTGGCTGCAGTACTCCACAGGCTGTCCTTCTCCACAACCCCACTGGACAGCAAGGCCTCATGGCCCTGCCAAACCCTGGCGTGGCCCCATATTCCCGCTGTCTGTGCTCATGGCAGGCTGGGCACATTGAGATGTGCAGGAAGGGCCTGCTCAGCTCACTGCAGCACCTTGATTGGTCCGTGCAATCTGCCCTGACAGGACCCCCGGGCATCCCGCCGCTGCAGGGTGACGATGGGCAGTAGGGTGCAGGGAGCCCCGTTAGCTAAGCTGAACTAGTAGCTTCCATGGAAATGTGGGCTTAAGAGAAAGAGCATCTGTGTGGCTGGAAGTGCACCCTGCCATCTCAGGCCGCCATTTAACCTACAGCCACATAAAGGAGTGGCCGAAGTGTCCAGTTTCCTGAGAGAGGGCGCCCCTCCTGCTCAGCGAAGCAGAGAAGAGGGGTGCAGAGATAGCACTTCTGGGGCTCTTGCTGCTTTCCTGCTCCTGGTTTAGACCTGGTTTAGACCTTTCTTGTTTCTAGCCACATTCTTATCCTTGGGTACTGAAATTCAACTCACAGAATTAAAATAAATCCTCATTTCCTGTGTAATCCAGTTTTAGCTACTTTCTGTTCTTTACAACCAAAGGGTCCCAA
>VMDO01001122.1:160410-229277 GCA_007922755.1 Pedetes capensis | reverse complement strand
ATTTTCAGACAGGGTCTTAAGGGCTTGGGATACAGCTCAGAATACTCACCTAGCATGCACAGGGCCCTGGGTTCTATTCTCAGCACTGCACACACACACATAAAAAAAGATACACACATAAAAAAAGATACACACACACACAACAACAACAACAACAACAAACACAAAAAACAAGACATGGTCTTGGTACCTACCCCAGACTGGCTTCTGACTTGCAATCCTGTTTCAGCCACCTGAGTACTGGGATTACAGGCATGAACCACCATGTCCAGCAGCCAGAATAATTTTAAAAAATCCATTGAAGTTGTGTTTTTAAGATCTTACCTGCTGATATAGAGCAGCCCGGCTCCAAAGTGGGGCACAGCCAAGAGCAGATGATTTCCTAGGAAAGTCCTGAGCCGATGCAGCCCCTGCAACCTCACATTCTTCTTCCAACTATAGATTATAGGTCAGTATCAATATGCTATTGTTCTCATCCATTTCCCCTCCAAACCCCATTCCCATTATGACCTACCAGGTCAAGGCCTTGTATAAGAGGCAATTCTTAAAGAAAGGAATGAACTGGAGCTGTTGCCAGAGAACAGAGTGGCGGTGCCAGGTACCCAGCATCATGGTCTCACTGCCCTCCAGAGGATGAATATGCAGGATCCCAAAGGGAGAGAAGATGTAGTGCTCAGGATTCACCTTGCGTGGTGGCACTACCACCAGGTTGTAGGGCCTTTTAAAAAAGTCACTGATCAGTGGGAACTTGTGTACATTTCCAGAAGGGACAAGAAAAGGATGAGGGAAATGAAAAAAGGATACAGGAAGGCAGAAGAAAGTGAGAAGAGGGGAAAGAGCAGGATGGTTTTCAAATTAGATAGATGGAATTAATATTAAGAAGAAATTTAGCTAAATATAGAAGAGAAGAAAGAAAAAGGCACCTCACCTGTCCCAAGGAGTTCGTATCTTCAGATATTTTATATCCCATCAAATTTAAGACTCTATCATGTGTAAGCTGCAATATTATTTTATGAAACACTAAGATTAAAAATTCTTCCATTGTGATATGATACTCCGTCAATTTGTGAGATTCATCACAATTTCAGAGATGTTGAAATGTGAAAAAATAAATGACCACCTTAGTAGTGGTTACCAGAGCCTGGGAAGGATGTGGAGGAGGGAAGGCTGGAGAGAGCCTAACTAGGGTTGGAGGTGGGGCTCAGTGGTAGAGCACTTGCCTAGAAGGCCCTAGTTTCCACCTCTAGCACAGGAAAAAATTAAAAATAAAAATGAATCATAAATAATAAAAACTTCAAAGACAGAGGATAATTCATGAGTGTAGGGGTACAAGTGGAGAGCAGGGATAATTTCTAATATTCTACACCATAGTAGAACAGCTATTGTTGTTAGGTGCCGCTGAGTCTGTATCTGACTCATAGCGACCCTATGTCCAACAGGTGAAACACCGTTATCAGTGCTTCTCTGCTATTCACAGGGTTTTCATCAGCAGATTGACCTTTGGGAGTGGGTTGCTGAGTCCTTCTCCCAAGCCTACAGTATCTGGTATTCGCAGGCGGTCTCCCATCCAAGTAGTAACCAGGCCCGGACCTGCTTAGCTTCGGAGATCTGACAGGATCGGAAGCTACAGGGCTACAGCTGCAGGCAGAACAGCTATGGTTAACAATAATTAATTGAATATTTCCAAGGAGGTAATAGAGAGGGTTTTGAATGTTCCCAACACAAAGAAATGATATATGATATGGTAGATAAGTCAAATACTCTGATCTGATCAATATACATTGTACACATCTATTGAAATGTCACACTGTACCCCATAAACAATTACTATAATTATAATAAATAGATATTAGATGGGGTATAATTATTATGTGTCCATTAAAAATAAAAAATATTCACAAACTACTTTTAAAAGTAGGTAAGATTGGGCAGGGGTGTAGCTTAGTGGTGGAGTGCTTGCCTAGCAGGTGTGAAACCCTGGGTTCAATCCTCAGTACTGCAAAAAAAAAAAAAAAAAAAAAAAAATCTAATGGAAAGTGAATGAATGCCTTGAGTCATGTGGAAGGAAGAGGTTGTTTTAATGGCCCCAACGCCAAAATAGGACAAGGAAGTAGAAGTTAAAAGAAAGAAAATTTTGATTCAGTCTCAGGAACAGGATGGTTTTGAAAGATCATAGCTTCCCTGACATAAAAAATGTTTAAACATCTGATTCTTGCATTGGAGTTGGAAGAGATTACCATTAAATTTGCTTCTTAGGCTGTGACCAAAGCTTTTCTCATTCTAGAATAGAATAAAATTTAAAAAGAGCAAAAAGTGACAAAGAGATGACTAAGACAAAAGGCTGTGAGAGCAAAAGGGAACAAAGAGAAGGTGGAGAGTGGAGGGACAGGCTGAGGAGAGGGAAAGGAGGGAAACTAAGAAATAGAGGAAGAGTATGTGGAGAAAGAACAGGGATGATGAGTGGGCACAGGGAGAAAGAAGAGAGGGAAACAGCATGGGAGGAAATCAGGGAGCCAGCAGCACTGAAGAGGTCTGCATACAGGCTCTTACTTAAAGTACCGACTGGGAGCCACATTGAGATACAGGAAGTGGATCTTCCTCTTGTACCTCTCTGCCTTCAAAATGGATATCACCTGGCTACACAGGAAGGAAGTCTCAGGTAAGGTACTACTCCTTTGGAAGGACTTCTCCCCAGGAACTTCAGAGTCAAGTTGAGACCTGTGTAACAAAAAATTAGAGAGAAAAGGCAGAGCAAAGGGGTCAGGTACTTAGAGGTGGGCCTTGACACTGTTGGCCAGTGAAGGGAAGAACTAGACCAGGTGCCTGAGGGGACATAATGTAGCATTATCAGAGCCCATCTACCACCTGTATTCAAAGATGTCACATGCTGAGAAAATACATTCCATCATGCAAAACAGTAAGTGAGCTATATTCATGCAGACATGTGCAGGAACAACCCCTTCCTTTCTGATAAATGAACAATCTCACTGGATTGTGATTATTGTGAAGTCAGTATTATATAATACTGTATACAACTAATGGGAGGACTTTGTTTTCCTAACTCATCACCCTGCAAGCCCCCAGTCCTGGATATTTTCCTTGTCCTTCTATAGCTATCTGATCTCCTATCTTGGTTCCCATTATCCCTACTTTCCAATCCTGCATGATTTCCATGCCCATTGTTCTTGCTCTTGCTTCCATCATCTTCTTGCTCTTTCCTCATTATCACCCAACCTCTAATTTCACATCTTCCTTTACAGGCAAGCTCTAATGGTGATCCTTCAAATGCATCAAACCTGCACCGATATTCTTGTCTTTCTATGCTTCTATCATACCAGTCAACAAAATTGATATGAACATTAGTTACTCAAAAACTCAAAAGAAGATTGCCTGGACTAATAATTTTTTTTTTAATTTTGAGATGGGGGTCTCACTATATATCCTAGGCTGGCCTTGAACTGGTGACCTTCCTGCCTCCACCTCCTGAGTACTGGTATTATAGACCTGCATACCACACTCAGTGACTGACTAATAATTTTGGTTAGGGTGATCTCACAGCACAGAAAACCTAGGAATGATTTAACTTAGACTTAACCAGTCAAACTGTACTAATATCATTAGATGACCCAAACTTAAATCAATAGAAAAGCTACCCCAAGAATAACAATGTAATCCTATTCTAGAGTTCATATCAACAGTACAGTTTATGACTATGATGTTGGATCAGGGAACCTTAAATAATGTAACTATTACTAAAAAAATTAATTTCCTCAGCAGTTAAAGTCTTACATGATATAGTAGATTCAGAAGACCACACAGCCACAACTACTGGCTTCCAAATAGATCCCTAGTGTCTAGTCTCAATTGTGGGTTCATTCTGCTTTGAAGTCTTAGTACAAGTCCCCAAGCAGCCACCTCTTTCAAGTCCCTCGAGCTGTTACAGCTACACCCATGCCCAACCCTGCCAAGCCTCCAGTCCCATCCTATTGTGTCCATCTTTTCCCAGAGAAACTGAGGTGTTCATCTATGAACTAACTCTCTCAATTTAAGTTGCCCTTTCGTATACTTATCTGCCCCCTGGTTTGGAGGAAGGGTGTCCTTTCTTCATTATCAGGCTAATTTTTCCACCTGTGCTATGGATCCCTTACCCTTCCCGTTGATGTATTTTAAATTCCTCTTTTTACCTTAGCCTCTTGGTTCATCTAATCTACAAATATTGAGTATGTACTTCTCAAGCAGGCTGGAGTTTAGCTTAGTTGGTAGAGTACTGCTCTGTGGTTTGTGAGGCCCTGGATTTAATCCTCAGCACTGGCAAAATGGGAGAAGGACCTGGCAGCCCACTCCCAAAACAATCCCCAAACAATCAGCCATCAAAAATCCTATGAGGGTGGCTATGAGTCAGACATGACTCCATGGCATCTAACAACTTCTCAAGCACTGTCTTTTTTTTTTTTTTTTTTCTACTGGGGGTTGAACCCAGGGCCTTGAGCCTGCATGCTTTCCAAGTGCTGGACTACTGAGCTGCACCCCCAGCCCATTTTTTTACTTTTTGGAGACAGGGTCTCTCTAAGTTGCTCAGACTACCTCTGGTCTCAAACTTGCGATCCTCCTGCCTCTGTCTCCCGAGCCGCTGGGATTATAGGTGTGTGCCACTGTGCCCAGCTCAAGCACTGTCTTAAGGGCTATAAACATCTCTCTGCTTAAAGAAAACAAACAACAACAACAACAAAGTTCTGTTCAGGCACTAAAATTATTTTAAACTGCTGTCTTACTATCTCCTTCCCTTTCAAGCCAAGCTTCATTAAAGAATAGTAAAATGAGATTTGCACTTCACCTCCCATTTGTTCGTGAATATACTACAATCTGGCTTCTTCCCCACAAAACTCCACTGAAACTTCTGTCAGCAATATTAGTCATATTTAGCACTACTGACTGCTCCCTCCTTGAAATTCTTTTTTTTACCCTTAACCTATGAGATACTTTGCTAATCTAATCTACAACCAATCTTCGATTTCCTTTCTCCTAACTGTACATATGTATACTTTAGAGAAGCAGCCAGGCAAAAGGCAGCATTTTTTGTTTTATAATACTTACTACAATTTGTAATTGTATCTTCCTTGTCTTTTTATTTATTTTATCTTATTTATTTAGCAGTACTACGGGGTTGAATCCAGGGCCTCACACATACTTTGCAAGTGCTCTATCACCAGACTGCATCCCTAGCCTGTTTTATTTTTTAATTTCATTTACTTATTTATTTTTTTTTTGTGGTATTGGGGGTTGAACCAAGGGCCTCATGCTTGCATGCTTTGCAAGTGCTGTACCACTGAGCTGCACCCCCAGGCCATTTTTTTACTTTTTTTTTTTTTTTTTTGAGACAGGGTCTCTCTAAATTATGCAGACTGCCTCTGGTCTCAAACTTGGGATCCTCCTGCCTCTGCCTCCCCAGTCGCTGGGATTACAGGTATGTGCCACTGCACGCACTGGGCTCTATTTTTTATTATTTTGAAACAGGATCTTGCTAAGATACACAGGCTGCCTCTGGCCTCCAACTTGCGATCCTCCTGCTTCTGCCTCCCAAGTCACTGGGATTATAGGTGTGTGCCACCGCGTAGGCTTTATGTCTTGTCTTAATGCATCTCATTCACTTACTTAGTCTCTCTTCCTCCAACAGGCTCCTCCACCACATTGTCAGTGTCACTGCTTTCATACTGTACAGGGATGTCCGTCGCCAATGCCAAGGGAAGGAGACTAAGACCATCCAGCCAGTGGGCCTCTTCTAGGGCCACCTCAGCACCAACAATGCCCAGGCTGTGCTGTAGCTCAGGCAATGTCAATGGTCGTAACCATGTGGCCATGTCTTCCTTTACTTTCTGCCCACCCCACCGGGCCTGCACAAAAGGACAGGCTGGGCATGGGGGCCCTCGCTGGAACTTCCTCCAGGGATGGCAGTCAACATGGGAGGCACTATGCAACAAAGAGCTGTCTGGGGGGAAGGCCTTCTCGATGGCATCTAGCAGGTCCAGCTCGAGTTTGGCTTGGACCCTCGGTGCCCAGCAGTACAGCTGCTCAAGGAAAGGCAGTAACTCAAGGTGACCTGCTAACAACTCACGATATGGAGGCAGCAGACCCAGTACTGCATGCAGGTAGTGCCAAGCTGCGGGGCTGCCATCCTGCAGCACAGCTGAGAACAGGCTTTGGAGCTCAGCCAGCAGGAGCTCCAACACTGTGGGCTGCTCTGATTCAGTCAGTGCCTTGAAGAACGTCCTCTCTTTCCTCTGATGGGCCCGCGACTTCCTTTTTCTGTCCAAGCCACATACAAAATGCCAAGACTCAAGGGCATCAGATGATGCCTCATCCGGAGACAAAGCTACCCTCTTGTCTTCCAAGAGGAGCTGGGCATTCAGCTGCTGTCGAAGTGATCTTGCCCACAGCTCAGGCTCCAACTGCCAGTTCCAGGATCTCTGCTGCTGGGACTCACCTGTGTGGCCCAGCGCAGAGGAGGGGCAGGAAAAGGGCCCTTAGGCTCTGGGCTGGGCCAACAGGGTTGGAGAGAAAGGGAGAGGAGGGGACCTAGGCCAGGGAAACGGATGGAGGTGCAGGACAGAGCCAGACTAGTACAGGACCTTTACTGAGACCCTCAAAGCCTCCCTATAGGTTCCCCAAAGATTGATAAGAAGCAGGCCTAGGTCAGAGGATGGAGTGCTCCCTGCACAAGAGTTCCTTCCCACCTCCCAGTGCCCTGTCCTCCTCACCTGGTCTAAGGGGTGTGGGGGGCAGAGGAAAGGAAGAGGGCCAGGTCCACTGACGAGGTTTCATTGGGGAACGCTGGTGGAGAAGTGAATTAATTTAGACTAGGGTATTAGGCACGGGCTCACCCTAAGCACAGCCACCCACTCACAGAGAGCTGGCACACACAGGTAAGCACTTGAAGAGGCAAACGCACATGCAGACAGGGCTCACACAGAAAACCGCGGCTGGGCAAGGAACCTTCAGCGTGGAAGCCGGCGAGCTCCTAGGAAGGGGCGTTACGGGTTATCACTCAGAGGCAGCAACCCCTCAGCCAATCTCCTGGCGTCTTCGCCTACAGGCTGAGAAGGTCGGAGAACAGAAGGCTGAAGAGACTGCACAGTCAACTGCTGGGTCGGGGAGTGGGTAAGGAAGGCGCAAAGAAAAGGGGTGAGAGAAAGTGGAGGAGGCGTCTCTGTAGAAGCGTGTGGGAGGGCTGGGCAAAGGCTACAGCGCAGGTCCTGGGGAATCAAGGGGAAGCAGATCCTGGGGCAAGGACTCATCACCCGCTCCGCGGCTGCTGTTAGGACTGTTAGAAAACCCTCAGAGGTCCGCGCCTTGGCTGGGAGCCACGCGGGGCGGGGGAAGGGGGCGGGGCCAGAATGGTTGTGGGCGGGGCAGGAGGGCGGGCCAGAGCCCGGGTGCGGGGCGGGACCCATGCCAAACTTGCTGGCTACCGCTCTCCCTGCACCGGGAGGCCAGAAGACGTCTGGTGGATGGAAAAAAGAATGGCAGGATTGATTTGGGGCACTGGCAGTCCCGAGGGTGTCGAGAGCAGGTGTAACCCATGTGCGTGTTTACCCATTTAGTGAATGTCTAAGTGTGGGCGCTCCTAAGCTCTTTCGCCCTCAATAGCGTATCTTGCCCCTCCCCTCCTCTCCCAAAAGAAGCCCGTATAAGGCCAAAACGTTTAACAAGCTCCAAATCTGGCTGGGGCTGGGAATATGGGAGTGGCTGAATACTTTGAAAAATTCTGCTGAATGACATAAAGGCCCCTACCTTGGCACCTGCCTCAAGCGCCTCCACCGAGCCGCCTGCGGGTACCTCTCCCGCCGCGCATAAGCCTCCACTTCAGGGAAGCTGCAGTATCTGGGGCAGAATAGAGCACTTCTCGCGTTGCGGCTTCAGGAAGGAGCACCGCATGGGCACTGGCACCTTGTCGCTGTTTCACATGCAGGCGTGCTACAGCCTAAAAGATGAATTTTCTTTGCTCACAACTTACTGTGTATTCTGGAAAGGTGTTTTGGAGGATTTGCTGTGGTTTATCAAAGGGCTACAAAGGCTAAAGAACTATATTCTAAGAGAAAATCTGGTATGCCAACGGATCCCCAGACTTTTTAGACAGGGATTTTCTGCTCAATAACAAGGGGACCTAGGCCCACTTGTGGCTTCCAGTGGAGGCATTTCGGGGCAAACTATACAAAGATATGGATTCAGATTACCTAGGTCAAAGAGTAGACCATCTGCAAAAGTGATTGAAAACATTAAAACCAACCCCAACTGACAGAAGAATCATTATGTGTGCCTGAACCCAAAAGATCTTTCTCTGAAGGTGCTACCTTCCTGCCATGCCCTCTGCCAGTTCTACATGAGCAGAGGGCTGTCCTGCCAGCTGTATCAGAAGTCAGAAGATATGGGCGTGGGTGTGCCCTTTAACAACACCAGCTATGCCCTGCTACACCTACGTGATGACACATATCATGGTCCTCCAGCCAGGTGACTTTTATGTAATTTGGGAGATGCACATAGGTATTTACCTGAATCACATTGATCCACCAGACAAGACCTTTCCAAAAGCTCAAAATTCTTGGAAAAGTGATGACTTCAAAGTTGAAGACTTTCCAATTAAAGGGCACAATACACATCTGACTGTTAAAATGGAAATGACTATTCCATGGACTTTCAAAGGAGCTGTTGGATATTGTCAGTCTCTAGGGGTTGGGCCCTATGACCAGGTCAAAGTTCTTTTTGCTCTAAAGGAAAAAGGAAGTAGGTAAAAAATATGTCAGCAAATTATCGGCCATTAATTTTTAAGGATGTTGTCACTGGCAGATATAACTACTTTTTTATTATCTAGTAATAAAAGATATGGAGTATGATTATCTCACTGAGGGTGCATGAAAATGCTGAGATTATGAATAAAGTGAGGAGAGTGAAAATTTATATACTCTTAGCAAAAACACACACAGGCATTTCAATCCTATGTCTTCATGAAGAAGGCTGGTGAATTTCATTAATTATATAAGCTATTCCCCCAAACTTCCAGTAGCACCGTTAATCATAATGTATATTTTGTTCATACACATTTAAAGTTACATTTATTTAATATATTCCTGCAATAAAGAACTAGTCTACAAAATCAGCTGAAGATTAAAAAGACAGAAATCCATTCCTACGTGTCTGAAATCCTGATTTGTATATCTAAACGCTATTTAATGTCTGTAGCCTTACTTATCTGATAAGTATCTGAGACTGAAAGTAGCCAAAACCAGACTCCTAACCACTCCCTCACTCAGAAGTACACTTCCCCGCCCCCTGCCTTTCATATGCAGACTAATGAAGACCACTTTCACCAATATAGGCAGGTGTCCAACTTATCACCTGAATAGAATAAAAAAAGCAGAGGGAGGATGAATTTGTTATCTGGCTGAGCTCAGACATCCATTTTGTTTTGTGCTCAAACACTGGTGCTCTTGATTCTCATGACTTTGAATCTGGACTGAATTACACAAACAGCATTCCTGGTTCTTCAGTTTGTAGTTAACAGATGTGGGACTTCTCAGCTTATGGTTCTGTTTCTCTGGAGAATCCTTACTAATACACAAATTTTCTGTGGCTGTGCAACAAAGTATCACAAACTAAGTAAGCAGTTTAAAAACAAGACCCATATAGTATCTCACAGCTCTGTAGATGAGATGTCCAGCATGACTTAGTTGGTTTCTCTGCCTGGGATATCATAAATTTGAAATCAAGGTGTTGACTGGGCCAAGTTCTCATCTGGAGGATCTGAGAAAAAAAAAAAAAATCACTTCCCAGTTCATGCTTATTGATGGCAGGACTAGGTTCCTCACAGTTGCAGGGCTAAAGTCTCTGTTTCCTTTGTGGTCTTCAGCCAGGGGCAATTCTCAGGTCCTAGCAGGCATGTGCTTTGCTTGCAAGCTTGTCCTTCCATCTTCAAACCAGCAACACCTCAGAATCTTCTCATGTTTCAAATTTTCTAGCATCTTGTTCTACAGCCAGGCAAAGGACACTGCATACCTTTAAAGGGCTGCTGTACTTAGGTCAGGCCCACCCAGATAATTACCCTTCCTTATAGTCAACTAGGCCATATAATGTAACTAAAAGCAATATATTCACAATCTCAGAGAATATGCAGGGTGTGTACACCAGAGGGCAGGAAATCTCAATGATTCTGCTTACCACAGATGCTGTAATAAAAAGACCCCAAATACAGTGGTTTAAACATAATAAACATTTATTTTATTTTTACTTTTTGAGACAGTCTGGCCACAAGCTTATGGTCCTTTCGCCTTAACCTCCAAAGTGCTGGGATTACAGGCATGCTCCAACATGCCCAAGTAGAAGTTTTTTTCTCTCACATAACTATTCAAATATAGTATTCTAGGGCTAATATAGTAGGGCCTTCTTTAAAGAAGAGAGTTCTCTACCATGTCTGCTGGGGCCCATTACAAATAGTGAGAATGGAGAGCAAGAAAAAAGAGAAGGCATACCTTCTTTTAATATATATATATATAAGGCACAACCTGGCAATTGCACGTCACTCAATCACATGGCCACATCTAATTGTAAATAAAGCTACTAAATCTAATCTGTATTTTCAGTCATGTACCCAGATAAAAGTCAGGGGTTCTATTAGTAAAGACAGAAGAGAATATTGGATACCAGAGGAAAACTAGTGGCTTATACCACTAGTTGAACAGTAGAAGAGTTAACATTTCTTCTTCCACCTATCCTCAAGTTTTACACTCTCAAGTCTCTACTCAAATACCACCCTGTTAGGAAGTTCTTCCCTAACCACCCAGTAGAAAATGGCAACACTCTCCTCAACATCCTTATCCTCCTTACCCCAAAATTATTTTTCTGCCATAGCACCTATTACCATCTCATCTAAACACCTATTTATTTGCTTATTGTCTACCTGCCCTAACAGGAAGTATAAGCTCCATAGTGGCAGAGATTCTGATTGTTCCTTGATCTATCCTAGTCCCTAGGCTATGTACCATGAGTAGAAGATCAGAAAATATTTATGGAAAAAAATGCATGAATGAATAACAGTCTTTATTAGTGAGGAAGATAGGCTCTGGAGTCAGATTGCTTAAATTGAAATCCTGACTTCACCACTCAGTTTCATTTTTTGAAAATGAAAAAAATAGAATCTACCTTACAGGGTAGTTATAAAATTAAATGAATTAATGTATATAAAATGCTTAGAATAAAGTCTGGCAGAAATTAGACATTTGATATAATTGACATGTTTCATTGCTGTTCATTTAGACATAATGATGAAAAAGACATAACAGGGTTCAGTGAGGGCATGAATAAGGGCATGGACAACCAACCCTACCTGGGAAGGGTAAGGAAGAGTCTCTAAGTCACAGTAGGGTATACAATTTAAGGCCTAAAAAACAACAGAAGCTTTCCAAATAGGCAAGGACAGAAGAGAATTCGGTTCAGTAATCTGTGCTAGCCCTCAATACTGCCTAAAAACTAAATATGCTTCTTTTATCAGTTCATTCTTCCATTTCACACAAACTATTTCAAACTTCCTGTACTCTCTCATTTTCCATTTACTTTTGCTTTATTCTCAGATGATGACTTTAATAAGATGATATCCTATTTAAAAATAGATGCCATATCAATCAGGGTTCTCCAGAGAAATATGTACACACACGCACACCACGAAGAGCTTTATTTTAAGGAACTGCCTTAGAGGACTGTGGGGACTGATAAGCTCAAAATCTGTAGGGAAAGCCAGCAAGTTGGAAACTCAGGCAGAAGTTAATGCTATAGTCTTGAGGCATTTTTTTTTTTTTTCCTTTTTAGGAAACCCCAGTTTTGCTCTTAAGGCCTTCACTGATTGAATGAAGCTGACTCACATTACCAAGGGTAATCTCCTTTAATTAAAGTCAACTAATTATAGATAATTGTAGAGGTTAGCCACATCTATAAAATACTTCCACAGCAAAACCTAGATTATTATGAAATAACTGGGTACTATATCCTAGCCAAATTGACACATAAAAGTAACCATTACACTCACTATTTAAAAGGAACCCTCTCAATCTCTCAATTCCAAACAAAAAAAAAAAAAAAAAAAAAAAAAAAACTACTTAGATTTGCTCTATCTTTGCGACCCTTCCACTCTTGTCTCCATTTACTCAACAAATATTATTGAGCATCAACTATGTCAGACATTGTTTTAGATGTTTGGTTACATGAGTATAAAAAACAATAATGATAAAAAATTTTGATTTATGGAGCTTGCATTCTAGTATAGGAAACAGCTAATAAACAACAAACGAAATGAGTAAACTATACAGCATGTGAGAAGGGATAAATGCCATAGGGGAAAAAAACACAGAAGATAAGCAGGAGTCAAGAATGTCTGAAGGGAGCATGAGTTGCAATTTTAAACAAGATCATCAAGGTAAGCCTCAATAAAAAGGTGACATCTGAATAAAGACATGGAGGAGAAGGAGGGCAACCCACCCTCATCATTTGTCCAATTGATTCTAATTCATCCTTTGGATTTCAGCTTCAAAATCATTTCTTCAAGAAAGCTCTCCTTCATTCTACAAAGTAAGTTTGTACTATTGTATGTTTCCATTGCAACATACATTTCTTTTTCATAACTCACCATAGTTGTGATTACTTTTCCTGTATGGACCTTTACATATCACATGAAGTTCCAAGAGAACCACCACTGCATCTTTCTCACTCACCTCTTTATCTGCATGACTTAACCTAATTTGATGCTAATGGAACATGTGAATACACAGATAGATGCAAGTTGTGCCCAAAAAAGGAAAATCTGAGTTGAGAATTAGCATGGTATGTTTAAATCATGTGATCAAATTTGTGATCACAAAGTGATCCTTTTTATATCCACAGATAAGGAAATCAAAAACTGAAGAAAGAGGCTTGAAGATGAGACCAGAGATGTCATGTGGAACCTTATCAGAGAAAGCCTCAGTTGTGACACTAAAGAGTCTGGATGTCACAGAAGCCATTAAGTAGATAAGTACCATGACTGTTTATAGTTTACATCACTCTTGGCTACTGTGGGAAGTGAACTGGTGGTGGGCTTGAGGGCGGGGGGGGGGGCGGGCAGGGGGTAGGTGCAGTGGTACATGCCTATAATCCTAGCAACTGTGGAATGGAGGAAGAATGATTTGGAGTTCAAGGTCAGAGGCGGCTTGCGTAACTTAGTGAGATCTTGTCTCAAAAAGGGGCTAAGGGTGTAGCTCAGTGGTAGAGCACTTGCAAAATATGCATGAGGCCTTGGATTCAGTGCCCCTGTAGCACCACCACCACCACCACCACCAAAAAAAAAAAAAAAAAAGGCAACAGCCTCCAATTTTTAGCTGGGCAAATGACTGGAAAGAATAACGATTACATTTCCCAGTCTACTTTTTAACAAGATCTGGCCACAAGACAAGTTTCTTATGTGCAACATTCAGTCTGTATCCTTAAAGAAAAGAAGGCATGCCCCTTCACCACCCAATCCTGACCCCCATTCTGTTCCTTGGAATGTTGTATAATGAAGACAACTCCATTGTGGGTCACAAGGATGAGGGCCAAACTCCAGACCCAACCATCAGAAAGCTGCGAAGTAGCTTGGGTCTCAGATAATTGCAAATTCACCACAACAGCTTTGAACTAGATTTTTCTTTGAAAGAAATAAAAAATTAGAGCTAGGCACTGTGGCACACACTTGTAATCCCAGTGACCTGAGAGGGTGAGGCAAGAGGGTCTTAAGTTTGAGGTCAGGTCAGAAGCAGCTGACAAAACTTTGTGAGACTTTGCTCCAAGACAAAAAAAAATAATAAAAAGAGGGTAGGGGTACAGTTCAGTGGTATACCACTTGCCTAGCATGCATGAGGTCCTGGGTTCAACTCAGAGTACTGCCCCCCCCCCAAAAAAAGGTGGCACATCACTGTTATTTGAGTCTCTGATACATGTAACTGGGCTAAATCCTTACTGATCAAAAGGGGTCCAGATTCAAGATAAAAAGCTGTTAGGAGACTGCTGCTTTCATCTGTATAAGAGCTGATTAAAGTTTGATTATGTCAGGTGCTGTTTAGTCAGGTCTGACTCATAGCAATCCTATATAAAACAGAATGAAATACTACCCAACACTGTGCCATGCACACCATCCT
This sequence comes from Pedetes capensis, assembly GCA_007922755.1. Classification (NCBI taxonomy): domain Eukaryota; kingdom Metazoa; phylum Chordata; class Mammalia; order Rodentia; family Pedetidae; genus Pedetes; species Pedetes capensis. The sequence continues at coordinate 215,088 of VMDO01001122.1, read as the reverse complement.
TTCATGTTTGAGCCCATTGTTGCAGTCACTGTGTTTCTTCTCATTTTGAATCATGATGTATCAGCAAATGGAGGTCCCAGCAGCTCTACTGCATTCCCATCATTAAGATCAATTCTACTTTGAGGAAATTCTACTTTAAGGAAAATCCTCCACCAGATGGATTGACACAATATCTGCAACAATGGGCTTAAACATAAATAAGATCATGTGCCTGGCACAAAATTGGGAAGTCTTTCAATCTGCTGTACATAGAGTCACTATGAGTTGGACTCGACTTCGACAGCACCTAACAACTTTGAGGCAGCAACTCTTCCTCAGTCATCTTTTGAATGCCTTCCTGCCTTGGGGGTGGGGGCTTCATTTCCTGGCACTATATTTGACAGTGCCTCTCTGCTATTCATAGGGTTTCCAATGTTTGCTTTTGGAGTGGGATGCTAGGTCCTTCTTCCTCGTTTGTCTTAGTCTGGAAGCTCAGCTGATACCTGTCTACTATGGGTGGCCCTGCTGGTATCTGAAATACCAGTGGCATAGCTTTCAGCATCACAGTAACACATAAGCCCCCATAGCACAACAAGCTGACAGACACATGGGGAAAACAGAGATATATGACTTAGAAACTGAGCAGAAAGTAAAATGACATGGAGAGAATAGCTCTAGATAGGCCCTTTCAGGTGTTGATTTATCTGTGTAAGGGTAGAAGATACCATGCAGTCCATTTTGGGATGAAAAACATCTCTAAATTATTGGCAAAATGTCAAAGTTTAAATTTATAGGTTTGCTTCTGTCTCTTCTGATAAAGGGCCTTTCTTTTGGTTATTTTAATAGTAAATAGAGCTGGAAGGAGACTGAAAGATGTTCTTTCAATGAATGGTACTATTATGGGGATACTACGTAAGAGACGGGGCTGGGATTTAGCTCAGTTGGTAGAGCACCACTCTGCAGTCTCTGAGGTCCCGAGTTCAATTCCCAGCACCGCAAAAATGGGAGAAGGGCCTGGCAATCCACTCCCAAGGCAATCCTGAAACAGTCAGCCATTGAAAACCCTATGAGGGTTGCTATGAGTTGGATACGACTCCACGGCACCTAACTAACTAACTAACTAACTAACGTAAGAGAGGGGTCCTGCAGCTGTAGCCCTGTGGCATCCGATCCCGTCAGATCTCAGAAGCTAAGCAGGGTCGGGCCTGGTTAGTACCTGGATGGGAGACCGCCTGGGAACACCAGAAGCTGTAGGCTGGGAGAAGGACCTGGCAACCCCCTCCCAAAAATCAATCTGCCATTGAAAATCCTATAAACGGCAGAGAAGCACTGACAATAGTGTTTCCCCTGTTGTACAGAGGGTCGCTATGAGTCGGATACCGACTGGACAGCACCTAACAACAACAGTGTAAGAGAGACATGGACCCTGCTCTCATGAGATATATACTTACAAACTGTTAAAAGTGCCATACACCCATGATGAATTATGGGAGGTGAAGTCTAGAAGAGGTTTTTTTTTTTTTGGTGTGTGAACAGTATTTGAATGACATCTCAAGAATGAGTAGAAGTTGGTAAACTAATGGGAAACGCATTGCAAACCAGGAAACATTAGGTACAAGGGCCGGGAGATGGAACATTGTATGACAGGTTAGAGGAACTGAAGTTCAATGTCTAAAGGAAGAAAATGAAGTATGATTCAATTCAATAAATAGCTTTGATTATCCAGTATTTGATAGTCACTGATAAGATAAAACAGGAGGTAAGCAGGAACAACATCAAACAAGGCCTTATAGGTCATGATTGTTGTTGTTGTTGTTAGGTGCCCTTGAGTCAGTATCTGACTCACAGCTCAACGGCTGACTGGGCTGACTGTTTCGGGATTGCCTTGGGAGTGGATTGCCAGGTCCTTCTCCCATTTTTGCTGTGCTGGGAATTGAACTCGGGACCTCAGAGACTGCAGCGCAGCGCTCTACCAACTGAGCTAAATCCCAGCCCATAGGTCATGATTAAAATCTGCTTTTATTCTAAGAATGATTTTAAACATCAGTTTGTGTTCTGACTATTGAGAACAGATTGAATGGGCACAAAAGGTTTATAGCTATACCACCCTGAAAATGCCTGATCTCTGAAGGGGCACAAAAGTTGAGTACAGGAAGAAACAGCAATTGCAATAGTCCTATTGGGAGATTAGAGTGAAGATGGAGAACAGGCACAATTGAGGGATATTCAGAAATGCAAACTAATAGGATGTGGCAATTGACTGAGGGGATTAGAAAGATATGTCTAGGTTTCTAGCTTCTGCAACTAGATGAATCCTAGGCATAAAAAGAAAGTTTATAAAAAAAACATACTGAGTTTGGAATGTTTCTGAGACACCCAAATGGAGATGTCAAGTAGCTTTGAAGATATGGGAGTCAGCAAGAACCTAAAACTCAGAGTGAGAATGACGTTGTCCTAGAAAAATTAGACTGATAAAGAACAGGACCTAGAGAAATTTTTAGATTAGAAGGCTAAGGAGGGAAAACCTGGTAAGGAGGCTAAGAAGTTGTGGTTAAAGAGGTAGTAATAAAACCATCAGAGTGGAATCCCAGACACCAATAGAAGAATGTCAGTGGTGAGGAGTCAGAAAGCAACATCAAATGCCACCAAGATATGAAGTAAGCTAAATAGCAGAAAATAATCACTGAATTCAGGGATAAAACATGACCACCGTGATCTTAATAAAAACTATTTCAACAGAGTAAGAGTTGTGAAACTTAAAAAAAAAAGGGCGGGGGGCTGGGCTGAAAATGGGAATGGAGAATGACTTGCTGGAGAGCCAAGATATCTATTTTTGAGAGGTTTAGCTGTAAAGTAGAAAAGACAGGACGGTAGCAAAAAGGGACATGAGGCAGAATGGTTGGTTTAACAATGGAGTCCCATAGCAACTTTAAATGCTGATAAGAATTTAGTAAAGGAGGAGGAAGTTTAAGACCCTCAAACAGGATAAGGGTAGGATTCAGAGCACAATAGACACTAACATTAGAAGGAGTCTTGTCCATTTAGACAGGAGTGAAAGTGGAGAGTGATGCAGATGTATGTGGGTTAATTAGTGGGATGCTGAGGAAGTTAGCAACAAATAGCTTCTATTTTTATTTATAGGGCAACCTGCAAAAAGTGAATAGTAGAGGATACAAAGATGCTTAAGAATATTGATTTGAAATAGTCACTGCAGGGAGGAATAAAAAGCAAAAAATCTAGTAGGATTATAAGAGTTGAGGCTCCTTTTGAATTTAGTTAACATGGATTTGTAGTAATAAATCTACTCTATAGTGGTTTCCTGGGCTGGGATTTAGCGCAGTTGGTAGAGCGCTGCGCCGCAGTCTCTGAGATCCCGAGTTCAATTCCCAGCACCACAAAAATGGGAGAAGGGCCTGGCAATCCACTCCCAAGGCAATCCCGAAACAATCAGCCATTGAAAACCCTATGAGGGTCACTATGAGTCGGATACTGACTCGAAGGCACCTAACAACAACAACAAGTGGTTTCCTTGGGTAGCATTTAGTTGTCCAAATGCAAGCACAAGTATTTCATTTAAGGGTCCAGAAAAGATGAAAAGCAAGGAAATTCACCCTATTGCAAGAAAACTGAAGTTTAAGCTGCCTAGGAATCTAAAGAAAAATGCTAATGAAGAGAAACAATGACCTGAATGCTGCAGTGAAATCAAAGAAAAATAGTAGAGGCATCAGCTCAGTAAACAAAGGAATATGGTCAACGAGTAAGATGCAAGTGTTAGTGGTTTTGCTGTTTAGCAGTACTTGGGGGCTGAATCGAAGGTCTCCTACATGCTAGGCAAGTGCTCTACCACTGAGCCACACTTCCAGTTCCTTTTTTTAATTTTACTTTTGAGATAGGGGCTCACCGAGCTGCACAGGCTGTCTCTGGCCATGAACTTGCAATGCCCCCGCCTCAGCTTCCCGAGTCACTATGATTGCAGGCTTATGCCGCTGTACTGGGCTAAATAATAGTGTTCTGAAGATGGCATTAGTTTGGGGTGATAACCATGGCAGTGGCTAAGACAGAGTAGAGATCATTGGAGATTGGGTCAAGGAATTAAGAGACCCAAATGTGGAATGCACTGTCTATATAAACACTAAAGGATTAAGGGGGTAGCTAGGAAGACCAAGGGCTAGCTATTCAGAGGAAAGTAACAGGAGGGTAGTTTATGAGAGAGTGGCAAAAGAAGTAATAAGAGAAAGTTGCATGGATGAGCAGCCTTAAAGGAATGAGATTTTGCTAAGGAGTGGGCAGTGAAATTCTGAAGCCACAGTGACAGGAACATCACTTTTGTATCCAATGTTTGTGATGTGATAAAGCTATGTCAGAGTTTATTACTAGAACAGATTTGTAGCTCAGTGGCACTTGTCTACCAAATACAAGGCCCTGGATTCGATTCCTAGCACTGGAAAAAATAAAACTTTATTCCTATGTGTTGTGCTTGAAACATTATATTGCTCTCACTATGACAACAATTATGGCTTTATGGTAAGACCTGAGGAAGATCAACAACTATGGAAAATAGAGTGGTAAGAATAGGTTTTTCTCCTAAGAATTAAAAATACTTATATACAGGAAAGAACTAGAACAGAACAGATTGAATATTTAAGAAAATGATAGATGGGTCAGATTGAGGCACACTTGTTTTTCCATGCCTACAGATAGACTACATACAGATGAGACTGCACATAAAAGCTCTAGTAAGCCTGGCATGACAGAACATGCACATAATCCCAGCATTTGGGAGGTGGAGGCAAGAGGATCATGAATTTCAGGCCAGCCGGAGCTACCTAGTGAATTCTAGGCCTGCCTGGGTTCCACAGTGAGACCCTGTCTGAAAACAAAACAAAACAAGCTCTGATAGTCTAAGGACAATAATTCTTAACAGTCTGAGAAGTGTTTCTAGTTTTCCTCTACCAATTACTAATTACGTGACATGGAAAGAAAGAAAACACAGATAATTCATAATGGAAGTTTATTGAAAGGATATATACAAATGTTGCTGTGGAAGATCATTCAACATCCTTGGTCCCCATTCTCCTGTCTCTGGGATTGAAAAGTACATAAACTGTTTTCCTTGCATTTATACTCCCCAAGGAGAGAATTTTATTGGGTAGATATGAAGCCACTCTGTAAGAAAATTCCTGGACAGCAATTTTTACCTTCCTAAGGAACTCTTCTATTCAAGAGATAACAGCTAAAGAGGGCAAAACACTGAAGCCCTTTCTCAATAAGTCACTGTGTATAGGAGAGACTTCTGTTACGTTATGGATTCTTTCTTTCTCACTTGATAAGTGGGGATAATACCTCATACAATTTTGTTGTAAAGATCAAGGATGACACCTACCTAATTTCAATGTTGTTGTTAGGTGTTGAGTCGTGTCTGACTCATAGCGACCCTCATAGGGTTTTTAATGGCTGATTATTTCAGGATTGCCTCGGGAGTGGATTGCCATGTCCTTCTCCCATTTTCGCAGTGCTGGGGATCAAACTCGGGACCTCAGAGACTTCAGAGCAGCGCTCTACCAACTGAGCTAAATCCCAGCTCACTTAACTTCAGAGTGTATACAAAATGGGTACTCAATAGATACGATTTTGAGATACAGTCTGGTATAGTAAAAAGAATACAGATCTTAAAGACAGATCTATATCTTATTTACTGAGAGATAAGGTCTCACTATGAAGGCCAGGCTGGCTGGAATTGTAGGCATATGCTCTACCACATCCAGCACCAGAATTGCATTTTCATACAGGGTATGCTACTTGAAAATTTTGACTTTCTGATCTATAGATGGGACAGAACATCTACTCTGTGGGTGGTTGAAAAGAAGGTTTTTTTTGTTTTTGTTATTGTGGGAGCCAATGTCTAGCTTTTAAAAAAAGAAAGAAAGAAAAATAAACACGGTCACCTGATAGGGACAGCTGAAAGTATGGTGAAGGATTAAGGTGAGCAGTGAAGGGGTAAAATAACTACTATAGTAATTAGGAGAAGGAATGGACTAGGAACCCATAAAGGGCCATGTTTTGGTAGTGATGGCTTCACTGAGATTGGAAACAAATATTTGGCGGCATTCATTATAAAACTTTTGCTCTGGCCATATGAATGAAAAAGCAGGGAAAAAAAAAACAGAATAGTACAAAAAGGACGACAAGGGTGGCAAGAAAATAGGGATAGAGTGATGCCATTTAGACCACTGAATGTAGCAGTAAACTCCACTAAGAGAAGGGCAATGATGAGGGGAAAAAAGGAGAGGCTGGAATTAGAAAACACAGAACAGATACAGTGAGAACAGTGTGAGGTAAAGGGTGGAAAGCCAGGAAAAAAAAGAAAAAAGATTTTATTTTAGCCTGCCAGAGCTGTCATCTGAGTAGAAACCAATCTCCTGTTGCGATCATCAACCTTAAAATTGTACCCACAAACCCTGGTTTAACCAGATGTCTGGGAATGCTGAGATTTTTCTTCTCTGAATAGAAGAAAATTTCTCAGCTGCCAGCGTGAAGCAAGCAGATTTGCACTAAATACAGAACAAAGGATGGTACCAATAAGGCAGACAAAAGTCCTCTGCCCAGAATATAAACCAAACAGTAAAAAGCGGGTTTATTGGCTCCAGGGAAAGGAGCAACAGTACCCAGCTTTCAGGCAATCCCTCAATCTCTCTATACAAGCCTAAGGTCCACTGGGTCCTTCATCTAAGGACCATCCAACGCCTCTCTTCCTGGGGTTGGGGGCAGCTAGCTGCCTGATGGTGGGACTCTGGGCTGTTCTGCAGTAACACCTGGCACGGTCGAAGCAGCTTCATAGTCTGCGATGCGGCGCTGTACCAGGGCGGGCATGAGCTGCACGTACGCAGCCATGAGGCGGTGGTTGGAATGGATCAGCTTCCCAGCGCAGCTGTGCAGACAGGCCTCCTGGAGGGAAGACCGGGTGGAAGTACAGGTCAAAGGTGTCCTGTCATGCCAGCCTCCTTCCTTCCCCACGCCCAATCCAGCCAGGGTCAGAGGGAGGGGAATTGCAGGGAGGACAGAAGCACTCCACAGTTAACCCTTGCGGGTCGAGGGTAACCTCCTGTTCCCCACCTCCTCGGCATCCAGAGCTCGGTGATGCAAGCTGGGCACACAGCGCTGGAAGCAGAGTTCTGTCATCCGATTGTAGACCAACAGGAAGTCTCGCAACTGGGAGAAAAGGGGACCAAGGACTCAGCGAGGAGGGCCCCACACCACCACTCAAGGCCGCGCGGCGAGGTCTCCCACGACCGCGCGCCATAGCATGTAGTCCCCAGGCTTCGAATCCCTGCTCCCAAGGGTTTCTGGCCAAGCGGACAGGGAGGCGAGCTGAGCTCGTGGCCCCTAAGCACCTTAGCTCTCACTCACGTTTCTCAGCTGCTGCTGCTGCTGCTGCTCCATCCCGCCGGTAACTCCTCCCTGCGTCACTTCCGCTATGGTGTCTCAGTACCGCCCCGGAAGTAATCTCTTGCCACGCTCCGAGGACTGAGGGCTTGGTTGCGAGATCGTCCTGCCTACGACTGCCAACGTCACCTCCGCCCTTATAACCTGCGACGTGGCCGGCTTCTTCTGCCCGGAGAGGACGTCACTTCCGCCGAGTCTCTGACCTGCTGCTAGGATCGCGACGGGAACTGGAACCCGAGGTGCCGGCGCGGCCCGGGCCTGGCGCCCTGAGGGGAAGAGCGGCCCGGCCCAGGTGAGAGGGACATACTTGGGCGAAGGGAAGTTGAAGGCACAAACCAGCCCTGAGGGCAAGATGCCCTGAGCCCTAGGCAAGGATGAGGACACACCTGATACCCAGGTGTATCGGGGGCTTGGGGGGGACTCACACACCTGGGAGACATAACTGACTTTGGAAAGGATCGTCGATGTCCTCGAAGAAAGAGGCTTTTACCAGACACTGGGAATATCTACCAACTGATTCAACTAAGGCCCGGTGGGGAGGGCCAGAGGAAGATTTGGTGCTTGGGATGGAGGAGGGGGAGACCACCTGAAGGAAGGAGAGAGGAATACCAAGGGATGTGAAAGGGCAAGCATTGGAGAACATTCCCGAATGGCAAGTAAGCATCTGAGCCCCGGGAAGGGGCTCCTCTCCTGGTGGAAATAAACACACCTGTGTTGGGCTAAGTTCCAAGAGAACACAGACTTTTTCTTGTTCACTGCTGTATTCCCATTGCCTAAGTGCCTAACACATAGTAGGCACTCACCAAATGTCTGTTGGGTGACCGAATGCATGAATGATTACTAAAGATGAGGTTGGGGTTGTGGGAAGACACCTGAGGCTTGGATGTGCATGTGTAGCAATATGCACTTTGGAGGGGAGAAATACATACACCCAAGCAAAGAAATGGTGGCTGAACTACAGAGACACACAAGTCCTGGGACAGCCTCTGAAACCTCAGAAATGGCAGGGGAGGTCTCTCAGTTCTGGAGTGCTGGCCGTTTTCCACAACTATCTGTGTTGGGTTTTGTAGCACGCTGGAGTGGAGACAACTCCAGTCCATTCTCCAGCCATGACGGACGGGATCCTAGGGAAGGCAGCCACAATGGAAATCCCCATACACGGGAATGGCGAAGCTGGGCAGCTTCCTGAAGATGATGGGCTGGAGCAGGTGCTTCTGTTTGGTTCTTCTAATTGTTTCAATTTAGCAGTCCCAACCTATAAACCCTGAGCTCTCGCTCCCATTCCAGTAGGCTTCCCCTTTCATTCTTTTCATAAATCCTCATTCTGATTCTGTGCAGACTTCCCTCTGTATTCTATCTGATGCATCAATCTAAGCTTGTTCCCACCCTGCAAAATGTTTCAGCTGGCCCTGTGTTCCTGAAACTCCCCCTCTTTTCTGACCTATAGGACCTCCAGCAGGTGATGGTGTCAGGACCCAACCTCAATGAAACCAGCATTGTGTCTGGTGGCTATGGGGGCTCTGGTGATGGACTCATCCCCACAGGTATGATGAGCAGAGACAGGAAGCTTGAGTGGGGAGGGCCACTGGAATGGTTTGGAGAAGCATGAGACATGTCTAGGAAAGCTTGAATCCTATCTAGAGATCTTGGGAACTTCTGCTTGTAGGAACCCCAGGGACCCTCTTTAGTCCCAGGTCAACTCCCAGCATTGACTATATGCTTCCTGCTTGCCAGTCTGCCCCTGAGGTGGCTTATTTGTTCTTTTTCCATGGCCACTGCCTAAGCCAAGCTAAGATGTTTAGTTCACAGGAGCTCCTCTACTCCAAAGCTTGAAGCTGATTTTGTGAATCTTCTCAGTTTTACTTAAGACTCTGAAGTTTAGAGGAACAAACAGCACTGAATCTCACACTGATGGTACCATATGGAAATATCAGCCAGGTTTCCTAATATCAGGACCCACCATCCTTGACTTCACCACCCCCAAACTCAACCTATTTTCGCCTATTTCATCTGCTCCTGTATACCAGCAGCACCCCCAACTCAAGGATGCCAGTGTATATTGGATTGGGATTTGGTTCTCAGGACACAAAGGCCTAGTTCTTCCTGCTGAGTAGGAGAATCTAATTGTCTATCTAGCTTCTCCTCCTTCAGGGAAATCATTTTCATGTGCTGGGAGAGAAGTTTGAGTGGGGCCGCAGAGGTGTCTGGTTGTATCTGAGAGAGGCTGGTGTCAGAAAACTTGGTCCTTTAGGGTCTGGCCGCCATCCATCTCACAGTACCACTCCTGCTGGCCCTGGAGATGAGGTGGCTCGGGGCATCGCTGGAGAGAAGTTTGACATCGTCAAGAAATGGGGCATCAACACATATAAGGTGGGATTCAAGCACCTCTCTCTCTTCCCTAAAATTCTCCTTGGGAAGATTTTTTTCCCCTTTCCCCATATCCTAATATCTCATCTGTGGCTGAAACTAGGAGACTGGGGGTGCTGGAGTAGGTACCTGTTGGAGGGGAATAGGGTCTACGGTCTCTGACCTTTTCCTCCACTTCCCAATCAGTGCACGAAACAGCTGTTATCAGAGCGATTTGGCCGAGGCTCCCGGACTGTGGACCTGGAGCTAGAGCTGCAGATCGAGTTGCTGCGTGAGACGAAGCGCAAGTATGAAAGTGTCCTGCAGCTGGGACGGGCACTGACAGCCCACCTCTACAGCCTGCTGCAGACCCAGCATGCACTAGGTGATGCTTTTGCTGACCTCAGCCAGAAGTCCCCAGAGCTACAGGTAAATCAGCTAGAACAAAGAGGGTGTAGGGGCTGGGCCCTTGCCCTTCCAAGCAGTCACTCCTCAGCCTCCCTCCCTCCCTCCTGCAGCCCCCAGGGAGAGCCCCTCCAGGGTGGGCCAAGGCCTGCCCCCAGCAGCACTCACCTGTGGAGGCAGCCTAAGGGTTTGTACAGAGGTCCAGAAGTTGGAGGGAGTGAGGGTGGGGGTGGGGGTGGGGTGCACTAGGTGCCTTACAAGTAACCCTTCTCGACATAGTCAGGGATACCTTTGGTGCACAGCCTAGTCAGAGCCCCTCCCCTGCCTGCTGCACTAGCTCTCCGTGTTCCTGTCTTGTAAACTTGTCTGAGAACCCCCATTCCTCTCCACATTCCTACCCCAGGTGTCCCTAGGGTGGCCCTACTCACTTTCTGGCTAAGAGAGCTTTGTTAGAGGAACTCCTTGGTTGTTTTCATTTTGATGGCTGTTTCCTCTTTGGGAGGGGCAGGTGATAAAGGGCTCTACAGTTCCAGTCAGGTAGGGACTGTTACTCAACGCCTGTCCCTCCCTTCTGCTCTCAGGAGGAATTTGGCTACAATGCAGAGACACAGAAGTTGCTGTGCAAGAATGGGGAGACGCTGCTAGGGGCTGTGAACTTCTTTGTCTCCAGCATCAACACATTGGTCACCAAGACCATGGAAGACACGCTCATGACTGTCAAACAGTATGAGGCTGCCAGGTGTGGGCACTGGCAGGGCCTAAGGTTTGGGAAGTTGACTGGCATGGGTGGAAGTCTGGGCACTAGGGGCATAAGAATCCAGGAAGGAAAGGAGAGTATATGAGAACAAACAGGTGGAGAGCAGCCTTTATCACCCCCTCCCCAGGCTGGAATATGATGCCTACCGAACAGACTTAGAGGAGCTGAGCCTAGGTCCTCGGGATGCAGGGACGCGTGGTCGACTTGAGAGTGCCCAGGCTACTTTCCAGGCCCATCGGGACAAGTATGAGAAGCTGCGGGGAGATGTGGCCATCAAGCTCAAGTTCCTGGAAGAGAACAAGGTGCCCTCCCCACCCCCTTGATCCTAGGTCATCTTCCTGACAGTAATCTTCCCCTCACACCCTCCCCAATGTTGGATGGGGAGATGCAGCCTGGCTAGGGAGTGGGATGTTTCCCCAGCACCCTCAATCCCTGAGCCTTTGTCAGGTCGCCCTCCTTCCAATCTCTGCCCCTTTTTCTGTTGGATGATTTGTCTGCTGGTCCCAGAAATATAACTGGGAAAGATGACCCTCTGAGCTGGGGGACCACAACCCCAGGCCCAACAAATCAAGTCAGGTTTCTTTCTTCCATCATATTGACCCTTCTCTTTTGACTCCTGGGGTAGAGTTCAGTCCCTACCCCAAAAAACACCATCAGAGCAGAGTCCACATGCCCCTGGTCTATACCAGAGCTCAGGCTTGTAGCCCCTCAAGAAGGGTGCCTGAGTCCAGCCTTAGCTGACCCTGGTGGACCCCCAGATCAAGGTGATGCACAAGCAGCTGCTGCTCTTCCACAATGCCGTGTCCGCCTACTTTGCTGGGAACCAGAAACAACTGGAGCAGACCCTGCAGCAGTTCAACATCAAGCTGCGGCCTCCAGGAGCTGAGAAGCCTTCCTGGCTAGAGGAGCAGTGAGCTGCTCCCAGCCCAACTTGGCTGTCAAGAAGGACATTGGGAGGGGCAGCCCCAGGGTGGAGGAGATTGGATGGGGGACATCCCTTGCCACTTACCTTCTGGCTTGGGTTCCCTTTCCCTGGCTGGGGTCTGTCACTTCTGTCCATACTGTGAAGAGGACCTGTAGGCCCAGAAGCTGCTGTCCTGTCCTTTATCTTACTGGCCACTGGGCTTCATTCCCAGATCCTTTCTTTCCACTCCACAGCCAAAGGCTATGACAAAACCACTCCCTGGCCAATGGCATCACCCCTCAGGCCCATCTCCAGCTCCTGGGGTGTGCCCCCTGACCAATGACAAAGCCTCAAAAGGCCCTGTCAACCAATGGCAGCTCTTCTTGGGCTCCCCTGGGCCAATGATGTTGCCTCCAGTACCCTTTGTCCCTCCTCTACATGTGCCCATTGCAGAGAAGGGAACTGGGACCAAAGGGGTAGGGATAATGGGGAGTCTCATTTCTGACCCTGCATCTGAATGGGCCTCTCCTCCTCCACCCACCCAGTTTAATTGTGCGTAGAGCCCAGGAAGACTGGGATCTAGCACTAGGAATAAATCTTTCATAAAAGCAGGCCCAGTGAGGTCAATTTGTGGGGGACTATAGAAGGGTGGGCTGGGTAGAGAAATGTTCAGTCTAATCACACACTAAAATCCTATGAAATCAAGAGAGTTGGGGCCAGACAGCTGAAATCATGTTTCAGAAACAGTCTGAAGGCCTGATCTCCCTCAGTCTCAGAGCCAAAGCTTTATTTGCCCTTCAGATCAGCACCAAGGCAGCTATATAGATCTGAAGAGTGTAGGGTCCACAGGGGGTTGGGTTTGCTGACCTTCATTGTGCATTCAGTCATGCAGCTAATATTTACTGAGTGCTTTTATTTGCCAGGCACTGCGTTAGACCCTGGGGAAACATCAATGAATAGAACACGGTCCCTACCCACAATGCTTTAGGCCTAGTGGGGGATAGAGACGAGTAGCTTGGCAACTACAGTATAATGATAAGTACTAGGATACAGAAATACATGACTCTATGGAGACTAGGGCCATCTAGCCTAGACAGAGAGATGGTGATGTCAGCTTGAAAACTGAAACCTGAAAAGTGAGTAGATGACAGAAAGACCAACATATATGAAGACTGAGTAGGAATTCAATTTGGAATGAAAAGTGAAAGGGGCATGGCAAGAGTAAGATTGAAGGCTGCCTAAGGACGTTTGGACTGCAGCTGTAGCACTGTGACGTCCCATCCCATCAGATCTTGGAAGCTAGGGTCGGGCATGGTTAGTACTTGGATGGGAGACTGCCTGGGAACACCAGGTGCTGTATGTAGGCTTGGGAGAAGGACACAGTAACCCACTCCCAAAAATCAACCTGTTGTTGAAAACCCTATGAATGGCAGAGTAGCACTGACAATAGTGTTTTGCCTGAAATCATAGCACTGTGGCATCCAGTCCCATCAGATCTCAGAAGCTAAGCAGGGCCAGGTCTGGTTAGTACTTGGATGGGAGACCACCTGGAAACACCAGATACTGTAGGCTTGGGAAAGGACCCGGCAATCTGCTCCCAAAAATCAAACCGCCATTGCAAACCCTATGATTGGCAGAGAAGTACTGACAAAAGTGTTTCGCCTGTTGTACATAGGGTCGCTATGAGTTGGATATGGACTCGATGGCACCTAACAACAACAAGAAGGACGCTTGCCCTTTGGAGAAAGGGAGCTGTGAATTCTTTTAATCAGAAATTTGACAGCATGGGGAAAATCTCGGGTTGAGAGACAGGTTCTTCTGGAGCTTGAAATAGTAGGGTACACACCCCAGTTCCTTCATTTTGGGTAGTCTGATGGCCCTATTCCCTGAAGTCTAAGTATGAACCCTACCTGAGACTCCTTCATAAGCACTAGTGTACCTTCTGCTGGCTGCTGGAACTTGGTGGATGAGAGATTGAGACAGTTCCATGGCTTCTGTTGCACCCAGCTGTTGAATCCAAACCTAAACCTTATGTGAGAAATAACCAGGAAATTCCCCAATAGCACTTTGGTTAAGTCAGGGCCCAGGTGTTCTCACCTCTTTTGGCCAAAGACAGCTCCAGAACTTTTCAGCATTCTCCCCATCTTTGGAGGGCTGGAGGAAGGGGACAACCTAATCAGCAGATTCTCACTGGGATTCACATGGCTTTCTTTACTCTTTGTCATTGATACTGCAATTCCTTGGCAGGTTTCCTGGGTTTTGGTTAGTCTGTAGTCATCTGACTGGAACTTGGTTATGGTGGGGGGCTGCTCACAGCCCTTATTTTATGGGCCACTGGGGATTTTCAGCATAAGGACACTGATTCTCCAAATGGTTGGAGGCAGGGCTCAAATCTGGTTCGACCACTTTGATCAGTATTAACACCTGGGGAACTAGAGCCCTGTTTCTTCAGCTGTGCAACAGAGCTAATAAAAGAAGCTACCTATTATGGTTATGACTATTAAGTGAGATAATGTATGTAAAGTAGATTAGTTCTGTGTCTGGCACATAATAAACACACAGTCCCTGTTAACTTATAATTTTTATTATTTTCTACCGGGGCTGCTTTTCTATAATGCAATGATTCAGAGAATTGCTCTTGGGTCTTTGGTGTGAGGAAGGGAGTCACTGGATGCTTTGAACCATAATTTCCTCACGAGGGGGCTCCTGAGGCACCTAGAACAGAATAGAGTCTCCCACCTACCCTGTAAGCCCTTTCTCCCAGGGTTCCGGTATTGCCCTTCCTCCGACCACAGATCCGTGCCGAGGTGCAAGTGGCGCCTGCTTTTCTCCTGCTGAGCAGAAACCAAACTAGCGTATTCCAGAGGAGCCTCCCGAAAAAATCCTGAGAGGGTGCAACCAGGAGGCAGCTGGACGCTCTCCCAAGGTCCGAAATCCCTGCTGGCCCAGCTGCCTTTTCTTGAAAGCATCTCATGCCAGTTCCAGAGTCCGACCACGCCGCCCTTCCCCGGAGCCCTCGGGAGCGGGAGGCAACTGGCGGAGATACGAGAACCGACTCGCTGGCTTCCCGGCTTCCAGCCGCACCGCAGAGGAAGCGCCCGCCGGGGCCGCAGAGGCGTTTGTGGGGCGGTGTGGGTGGGGTAGCGGCGAGCGAGGTGGGGGCGGGGCCTCGGCGGCGGGCGGGGCGTGGGTGGGTCTTCAGGACTGGAGTCGCCCCCTCCCGCGGCCGGTCCGCAGCCCCGCCCTGGCCCCTCCCTCCGGCCTGTGCGGCTGGTCCGGCGGCGGCGCCGGCGCGGGGGCAGGCGGGGGCGCGGGACTTGGGGCGGCGCCGCGGGCAGGGCCGGGCGGACGGGCGCTGGCAGCGGGGCAACATCCGAGTGGCCACAGTCCAGGCCTTGCCCTCCCATCCTGCTCCAAAGCCGTGAGTGCGACGGGCGGGCCCCAATGGTCCGTTTGGTATCCCTCTGTGCCTGGGTGCGGGTCCGGGTCCAAGCGGCAGTGTGTCTGTCCAAGCGTCTGTGGGTGGGGGTGCAGATGCTTTTCAAAAGCTGTTCCTGTCTCTGTCCACGTGAGGCGTGTCCGTGTCCGTGAGAGCAGCGGGGAGATTCTTCGGGCTGTGGCTGCTCACGTGAGGTCCATGTTTGCGGGGGGTGGGGATGGCGCGAGTGGATGGATGATGGTTCCTTTTAGGAGCTCCGGATTTGGGAGCTTATGTGTGTTGGTGGAGGGTGCTGAATGCTGCGGCCGAGGGTGGTGGTGGGGTGGGTGGGGTTGCTGAGTGGGACTCTGGAATCTTGTGGCTCTAGCTTGTCTGAAGGGTTCCTTTCTCCCTGGTGCAGGCACCTGCACCCCCTGCTCTCTTCTGCATCCTCTTTGGCACCCAGAGGCCCACCAGCCAGGGTGGAGGACACCCTTTCCTTCCCTGGCACTGCTCACTGGACGGAGCTTCATGGCGGGGGGTTGTTTCTTGTAGGAAAAGACCCATCTAGTTCTCTTGCAGCCTGGGCCCAGCCTGGAGGACCCTAAGCCCCTCCCTGGTTCTAACCTCCTCCCTCCTGGACTTGGCTTCAGATCCTGGGCTGCAAAGCTGCAGGGACAGATGGTTGCAGGTTGGAGGGACAGGCTGCACCCCAGGGAGGTCAGTCCAACTGACGGCAGGTCCTGGGCATGTTCCTGGTGAAGGGGTCTAATGTGGACCACAGAAACCCAGTACTAACCCCAGCAGGAAGATAGATCTGGGATGTCAAAGTGGATGCAGAGGTCTTGCTTCACGGGTTTCTCCCGGCCAGTCTGTCCAGCTCACAAGTGCCCATTCATCCCCTAAGCAGGGTTCTCCTTTGCTGCAGAATTGGAATCAGAGCTGCAGGCCTGACAGGTGCCTTGCCTTTCATGCCTCCAGTGACAGAGCACCTACTACCTTCTGTTGTGGGAAAGCTTCCTTATGTTAAGTGGAAGTCTCCTTGGAACTTTATTCATTTGTCTTGTTATTGCCTTTGCTATTGCCTTCTCTCTGATGAGAGGGAACAGCAGAGATTTAACATGGCTCTCGTCACTAACATATACCACGTATTTTCTCTGTGCCAGGTTACCACCTCAGCCACTTAGGGGACAGTGGTATGCTTGCTGAGAGAAGAACTTAAGCAAAGAGGTCATAGCTGGAATAATACAGCCTATGTTCAGAAGAACCATATGGCTGGTACACAGGGTGCTAAGAGGGAATGTCATGGATTTAAACTCAGCAAACATTTATTTTGGAAGTGGTGGGGGACAACACACCTAGCCTTGTGGTGGCAATTAGCAATCAAATCTTAAAGATAGTATGAGATGGGATTTAATCATGGACACATATTGCAATCTGCAGGGGCCCTTAGTTTGAAAAGGAGCCTCTGGAATCTCAGGTTTTAGAACATGACTCCCCCACCCCCTGAAATTTACAAGAAAAGATTTGGGGTAAGAAGTTGTCCATAGTCTCATTTGTGTTAGTGGAGTTAGTGACAGTCAGGGTTCAATTCTAAATTTCTTGACTTTTTAAACTTGGGTACTCTTTAAAGGCAGCATCAAGGACATAGTCATAGCTTATACCTGAAAGGTGAAAAAAAGTCAGAATTGATATTAGTAGGGTTCTGGCTGATGTGACTAGGTGAATGGTAGTACCTTGTATGGAGATGAGAAATACAGCAGGAAGAATAGGTCAGGAGGAAATGAATTCAGTTTTGGACTAGTCTAGTGCATCATCCTGACAGAATTGTCAGAGATGGAGCTGGATATGCAGGTCTGGGGTTCATGAGAAACTTTAAGCACAGGAGATAAGGCTTTGGGAGTTATTAGCAACTGGATGGTAACTGAAACCATGGGAAATGATGAGATTGCCCAAGACAGAGTATGAAAACTGAGAAAAGACCCTAAAACAAAACCCTGTGGAACTAAACATTTAAAGAAGGAGCAGTGGAGGAGCAACCAAAGAAGCAAGCAGAGATGCCATTACGAGTAGATCATGAAAACAAATACAGCCTCTGCCCTTTGAGTCTTGCTCTCTTTGATCAACTAGTCTGTTTGTAAACTTTTAATTTTTCTGTTCCTTCACTTATTTTTCTCCCAGTATACCTATCAATTGCTTGTTTGCCTCTCAAGACCCAGCTCAAATATCCCTTCCTCTGGAATTTGCCTTTATTCTCCATCAAGTTAGATATTTTCTGCTGTAGCAGTTTGAACATGGCAGCGTCATGGTGCTCATCAAATTATAACTATATGTGTAAATTGGTTTCCCGTAGTAGTCTCAACCTTGTGAAAGATTTGGGTCTCATCTGACACAGCTTTGTGTCTCCAGTTCCCAGGTGAAGGGCCTGGCCCAGAGGATGTGCAGGGAAGTTTGACTGAATGGTCCATTCACCTACTCAGGCAGTAGTGGGGGAGATGCCTACTCTGGATGTCATTGCTTTCTTTCCCTCCCACTCTTATTGAAAGGGTTCCTTGGATTTGACAACTTTACTTAATCCAGTGTGTTTTCTGTTCCAGAGAAAGCTCAAACACTGTAGCCTGCAGTCATTTGTTGTTTTGCTGAGGCCTCAAATGATCAGATACAGGTGGAGGCTAGTGAGCAGGAGTGAGTCATTTTAACAAGTCAGTCTAGCTGACCTCTTGCATATACGTTTCAACAGTGCTTTGGTCACCTCTACTCACTGCTATGTAAATCATGTATCCTGGGAATCCTGTGAGATTAGAGGAGAAAGTTGTGGGAGAAATTGGATCCTGTTTGAGAATTTGGAGAAACTGAAAAGTCTTGAAACAGTTTTATTTTTATTTATTTATTTATTTATTTATTTTTGGCAGTAGTCAAGGATCTATTAGACTCAACATTAGCTGTCTTTCATTTGTTTAAAATCAGCTTCTTCCTTAACTCCCTGGATCTAAGTTCCTCTTCTCCAGCTCCCAGAAACTGCACTTCTTGAGGTTAATAACAGCTGTTTTGGGGCTTTAACTCATGGGCTGTCCCTGAATTATTTCACAGTGCCCCGTCACTCCCTTGTTTGTGAAGCCCTCTTCTCCCAGGGCCTTCAAGGCATCTCTCCTTGCTGCTGCTTCTGCCCCTCTACCTATACCTTCTCAATTTTCTTTGCAGACTTTGCCTCCTGGGCCTGTATCTCAAATGCTGGCATTCCTTAGGGCTCTATCATAAGTCCTCCTTTCTGTCCTTACCCTTTATGGGAGATGTCATCCACTTCTATGGCTTCAGAAACATCTCTACACCAAAGCATCCAAATCTGTATCTCCAGGGTAGACTTCTTTCCTAAGCTCCAGCCTACCTTTCCAACTGCCAACTGGATCTCTCAACTTGAACTGTCCCATGGGTACCTCAGATTCATCAGATTAAACGCTGAATTCATCATTCTGTCATTAAAACTACTCTTTTTTTTTTTTTTTTTTTTTTTTTTTCAGTTTCCAGGCTAGAAAACTAGGAACCATCTCTAATCCCTTTTTCTCCGCTGACCCTTTGTTCAAAACCAAGCAGTGGCCAAATTCTGTTGATTTCTCCCTATGAAATGCATTTCAGCCTCCTTTTGCTACTCCCCTAACCAAGGCAAACTCTTATCCTTGCCCTCTTGACCCCTCTAAGCTATTTTCCAAACAGCAGTCAAAAATGTACTGCTGTCACTCTGTTTAAACTCCCCCTCCCCACAGCCACCACCAAACTTTTCCTTTGTTCTTTGGATAAAGTGTTAATACTCTAACAGGAAAGGGTAAAGTCTAAACTCCGTAAGACCAGTGAAGCAGTGTGTAATGTAGCCCCTGCTTACCTCTGCATCTCATTTGTTAGCCCCTTCCTGTCACCATGTATGACAAACCTTCCTGAGGCAGAAGGCGCCATGCTTTCTGCAACTTACTCAACTTTGACCTCCAACCTCTGGACCTACCCTTGCTCCAGCTCTAAGTGAGGGAGCATTCTTTGTGCTCCTGGAGCAATCTGTGCTTCCTCCATCATGGCCCTCACCACATTGTACTGCAGTAATCTGTTAGATTGTGGACTCCGGGAAGGCTGAGCTGTGACCATTTATCTTTGAATCCCCAGCAGAGGTGTTGAGTGAATGCTGAATGAAGGAATGAGGTGCCTTTAGAACTGAGCCATAGGGGATGGGTGGAATAAGGGAAGCCAGCATGGCAGAAGGTAGGAAATGGATGGAGGGTGAAATCCAGCTCTGAGTCTAAGACTCTCCAAGTGTCTGCTGTGGTAAACAGTCCACTTGAAACCCCACTTATTGAGAACAGATCTCCAGAGTACAGTGGGATGGGAGAGTGGGACGAGGAACCCAGAAGAGGAAGGGAATCCTGGATTCCGGCTGGGATATGGCCTCAGCAGCTGTATGCCCAGTAAGTCTGGGTGGGGAACTGAAGCAGGAAGGGGAAGGGAGGGAGGAGCTGTTGGTCCTTGGATGTAGCCCAATCCCCGCCCCAGTGTGACAGGCTGGGAGAGCCCATGGGGTTTAGAGCGAGGTGGAGCCTGACAACCAGCTGCCCCAGCAGGGCCCAACAGACCACTCCTACTTTTCCTCCCAGCCCCTCCTTCCCCAGACTGCAGCTTCCGTTTGCCTCTGGCCTCCCTGTCTCTCTGCCCACCCTCAATCTGCCCTCCCTCCGGCTAGGTTGTCCCAGTATTAAGTCTCCAGATTCTCACATCTAGAGAGCAGTGCCCGCATTAGGAGAGGACATTCTCAGGCATGCCCTTCCCTCTCTACCCATACCCACCTGCACACACGCATAAGGCACGTGCAGCTCAACCCGTCTCCTATCCCTTCCCAAACCTGAAGAGAGCTCTGGAGTGGCCCCTTATGTTCATTCATTCATCGTCTTTAGAGAGGCTCATGATGCATGGAACTGGATACAGCAGTGGTGACCTGGTCGTAGTCACTGCTTGTTTAGAAGTAGTCCAGCTGTTTTTCTGCCTGCCTTCATGGCCAATTTCTTGTCCTGATTGCCTGTGTTTGCTGTGTTAATTTCATCACTCATTTGTTCTTCACTTGACCTGGCTTCTGCCCCAACCACTCTTTCTTGTTAGTTGTCATCATGTCCGACTCATAGCAACCTTCATAGGGTTTTCAGTGGCTGATTGTTTTTGAGAGTGGACAGCCACATCCTTCTCCCATTTTTGTGGTCCTGGGGGTCGAACCCGGGTCCTCAGGAACTATGGAGTAGCGCTCTGCCAAGTGCTAAACCTTAGCCCCTAACCACTCTAACACACCCAAATCTGGGGAACACTTTTCAGTTCTTATCTTAGTTCACCCATTCTTTTTCTTGAAAGCTCCCTCCTTTGATTTCTTTGATTCTGCACATTCTTGGTTCTCTTATCCCTCTGGGTTCCCCCCAGTCACCTTTGCAGGTTCTGTTCCTTTGTGCCGGCCTTTTCAACATTCTCTACTCTCTGTCCCAACACTGTCTCATCCATCCTCATTGCTTTAAGTGCCATTAATATGACAGTGATTCCAAATCAATATCCAGCCCAGACTTCTCTTTTGAACTCGTATATTCTGTTCTTCTTAATAGCTCTACCTGGGCATCATATAGAGATGTGAAACTTAGCATGCCTGGAACAGAACACCCCAAAACAGCTGCTCCTCGGCTTTTGCTATCAGTTCATGGCCTCTGTTCACTCAGGCAAGAAACCTGGGAGTCATCATCAGCATTCCTTTTTGCTTCTTACATCCAATCTATCACGATGTTCTTCTGATTCGACCTCATGAATATTTCTCAGATCAGTCCACCTTTCTTCCTGTAACTCTCAACATCATCTTACCTGAAAAACTGTTGTAGCTTCTTAAGTGGTCTCCCTGATTCCACTCTTGCTTCTCTTTCTCTTCAAAGGTCATAGTTACCAGAATAGCTTTCTAGTTTATTTTCATTTATTTGTCAATTGCATCATCCTCTCCCCCACCTTAGGATAAAATCATATTCTTTTCTTTTCCTTTCCTTCCTTCCTGCCTGTCTTCCTCCTTCCACCCTTCTTTTCTTTTCTCTTTTCTTTTCTTTTCTTTCAGTACTTAGTGGTTGAACCCAGCTTCACACATAATTTGCAAGTGCTCTACCACTGAGCTGCACTCTCAGCCCATTTTAAAATTTTTTGTATCTTGAAGCAAGGTCTAAGTTAGGCTGGCTGCCTTTGGCTTCAAACTTTCAATCTTCCTGCCTCTGCCTCCTGAGTTGCTGGGATTACAGGTGTACACCACCACATCCAGTTTCCTTTCCTTTCCTTTCCTTTCCTTTCCTTTTCTTTTCTTTTCTTTTTATTTTTGTTTTGAGACAGGGTTTCACTATGTAGCCCAGGCTGGTCTGGAACTCACAATCCTCCTGCCTCAGTCTCCCAAGTGCTGGGATTACAGGCATGTACCACCATGCCCAGCTAAAATCATATTCTTACAAATGTCTGTGGGCTGGGGTTTAGCTCAGTTCTGTGCACTCTGAAGCTCTGGATTCGATCCCCAGCACTGCAAAAACAGGAGAAGGACCTAGCAGCCCACTCCTGAAATACTTAGCTTTTGAAAACCCTATGAATAGCAGAGAAGCGCTGACATAGTGCTGGGCAGGGCACAGTGTTGGAGACTGTTTATTCTGTTGTTCATGGGTTCACTATGAGTCAGACTTGATGGCCCCCAACAATAACAACAACAACAACATAGTCTACACGTCCTTCATAATCTCATCTCTACCAATTTCCCAAATTTACCTCCTACTTTTATTCACTTTGCTTCAACCATTTGGTCCATTCAGGTTTTCAGTGAGCTTCCTGCTAAGAACTTTTGTGTGCTTTTCCTCTGCCTAAAATGGTTTCCCTCTCTGACTCCCTATCTTTCCCTACCCTCACTCCTTCCACCTTCCTCTCATCCTTGGAGCTCTGCTTATGTTCTCTGCATGCGCAGCCCTCCCTGATCACCCAGCTAAGAGTGTTCTTTCTCATTCCATCCTTATTTTTCTTTATGGCACTCCCTTCCACCAATGTGTTATTATGTATTTTCTTGTTATTTACTCTTTGAATATTGCCATCTTCTCCTCACCACAAGGACAGTGACCATATCTGTTTTATCACTCTCTTCCCAGCACCTGTACAAAGTAGGAACTTAGTGAATAAATATTTGTTGGATTAACTGCTCGGTTAATTCACTGAGCCTGGACTGATCTTTATTAGGCTCCATGCTAAAGGCTAAGAATGAACAAACAAAATATAATGCCAAGCCTGCATGGAATGGAGCAAGCAGAGACGTAACAAGAAAATTACAGCATAATGAATAAGGGTGAGAATGAAGGGACACAGAGCTAGACTTGGGTAAATCAAGGAAGGCCTTCTAAAGGAATGACATTTACATGAAAGGTAAGTAGGCATTCGGTAGGCTTCAGCCAGCCTAGGGGATGGGGAGAGGATCTCAAGGCAGAGGGCAACAAAAGCACTTCTGGTACTGCACAGAAGCACAAGAGAACATGGAGTTTTCCAGGAACTGAAAGAAACCAGTGTGACTGATCACAGAATCATGAGGCCTGAGGTTGAGAGGAAGATATGGTGGAGACAAAGCTCCGCCTTATTGACCAGATTAAGGAGGTTGGACTTTATCCTCTGGACAATGGAGAAGCATTGAAGGAATTTCAAAAGCGGGTAGTGACAAGATCAAATATGTGTTTCAGAAAACTCATTGTGGCTGCAAGGCAACAGATGAGAAGATATAAGAGAGGAGGGTGGGACACCAGTCAGGAGGCTATTGCAGCATCCAGGAGAGAGTTGACAGTGGCTTGAGTTGGATGCTACAGCTTTAAGGTGTAGGTGGCTACGTTGTAACCACCAAGAGAAGGGGTGAGGATGTTTGGGAGGCAGTCCCAACCTGGATACTGATTAGTGTGGAAGAGAATGATCCCAGGCAGTTGTGCTGACCGGCGGATGAGGGTGTAGAGAGAAGCTCAGCAGGTAGTGAGAGAAGAGATGCTCTGCATTGAAGACAGAGGTGGTGAAGGGTGGGTGTGTCAGTGAAAATGGGCATCTCTTTACTGTGCACTCCACAGGCACCATTTCACGTTTTCAAAACAACCGTTTGAGGTATGGATTCTTATTTGCATAATTACAATTTAGGATACCAAGGCTCAGAGATAGTATATAAATTGTCCAAGATCACAGAGCTGGTGATAGAGCAGCTAAGCCAGGTTTGAAACCTGTGTAACCCCAAGTCTGTGCTGAGAGACAGAGCCTGATACTCAGCGGTCCCTTAGCTGCCCACTTCACCCTGCTTCTGTCAACCACTGCCCTGTCCTGCCCCTGGCAGGGAAGAAAGGGGCACGCTTCTCTGCAGGGGATTTGAATGGTGGGGATCAGGTGGGGAAAGGGAGTGCTGGCCTCCCTGTTGCTGACCCTCTCTCTGTACACAGGCTGGTGTGAGTGGCAGAAACCATCTGTGGTCACCATGGCAAAGAGGGAGGACAGCCCTGGCCCAGAGGTGCAGCCAATGGACAAGCAGTTCCTGGTGTGCAGCATCTGCCTGGATCGGTACCGGTGTCCCAAGGTTCTGCCTTGCCTGCATACTTTCTGTGAGAGGTGAGGGGATGTACCAGGGAGGGACGAGGACCTTGCAGGCTCCCCTAGGGAGTAGATGAGGGAAACATGCACATATAGGAAGTGTGTAGGTGAACCCCAACCTGCAGGAGATAAGGGTTTGGGTACAAGAAGCACTGACCACTGGGCCCAGTGCCTGCCCAGAATAGGCTTTCTCATCTTCTTCCCAGCTCATGAGGAAGCTTTTGACAACAGCAGAGGAATCAAACAGTGCTGAGACTCTCAACCAGCTCTGGCGCCAGCACAGTTTGTGACTGGTGGGAGGATATTTGAGGCTGGGTCTGTCCTGCTCTGCCTATCCTCAGTTACCAAGTGAAAGGCAACCCCACCCAGACTCTAGGCTTGTACTCTCATTCATTCATTCTATAAATTTTTATTTATTGAGCAACTACTACATGCCAGACCCTTTCCGGGTATGGATTATGTAATGACGAGCAAAAACAGATAGGACCTTACTCTTAAAGAGCTGATACGATAGCGAAGGAGCTGTTGTTGTTGTTAGGTGCCATCAATCCGGTCTGACTCATAGTGACCCCATGTACAACAGAATGAAGCACTCCCTGGCACTGTGCCATTCCTGACACTAAGTCAGTGCTTCTCTGCTATTCATAGGGTTTTTCTTTTCTTTCTTTTTTTTTTTTTTTTTTTTTTTTTTTTTTTGAGACAGGGTCTCAGTGTATAGCGCCATCTGGCCTGGAACTCGCTACGTAGACCAGGTTGGTTTCCAACCATCAATCCTCCTGCCTCTGCCTCTGCCTCTGCCTCCCAAGTGCTAGGATCATAGGCACGCACCATGGTGTCCAGCTATTCATAGTTTTCAATGGCTGGTTGTTTCAGAGCGGATTTCCTTGTCCTTCTCCCATTTTTATGTTGCTGGGATTGAACCCAGGGCCTCAGAGAGTGCAGAGCAGCACTCTACCAACTGTGCTAAACTTCAGCCCCTAGTGAAGGAGCTAGTAATCAAATAATCATATAGCCAGTTTATAGATAAATATAATACTACACCATTAGTAAGTGCTGAAAATAAAGTGCTCAGCTGAGAGAGCTTAGCATATGTGATCTGTTATGGTTGAGAGAATTAGGGAGGGCTTCCCGGAGGTGCAGTCCTAAGGATGAATGGGAGCTAACTAGGTAAAGGGAGTTGGAGAAGCACCCTAGGCCTGAGACAGAAAAAGAGAAGGCCATGCGGCCTGGGGGAATGTGTCAGGCAGGAGGGCTGAGAACTAGCCTGGTGTGCTGAGAGCAGAGTGGGTACGATGGAGAATGGCCACAAGGAGGCTGGAGAGGGAAGTGGCCAGACCTTGTGATGCTTGACAGGCCTGTTAGGGAATCTCGCCTCTACCCTGGGGGCCTCGTGAAGCTTCATACATGATCGCATCTGTATTTGGCCCATATTCTCTCTTCAGCCCCATTCCTCATGGCGCTATCTTGGATGTCCTGGTCTCTGGGTCTTTTCACATTTCTTCTGCCCAAACCTTCCCTCTGCCTCTGGCTTCCACTAACTCTGGCTCTGCTCCATGGCCCCTGCTTCCCTGCCTGCCCTGCTCTTGGAGCTTCCAGCTTCACCGCCGTCTCCCCCTCGCTAGTGGGAAAGCCTCAGCCTTTCTGCCCCTTCATATTCTCCCATCAACCTGGGGATTTCATTGCCTATTCATCCCTCTTATTCTTGATTGTTTCTCCAGGGGCATCCTCTGCTCCACCTCAGTAACACTCTCTCCCACCATGACCGCATTCTTGTCATCACTTGGAATAGTTCCACTTCTGCAGTCATAAACTCCAGCATTCCACTTTTGGCTCCCATTATCCTACTGCCACTGTGCCACCTTTGCTTCACTGTAGAGCCTGGTCCCTTCATTTGCTCCTGTTTTTGCTCTCAGTCATCAACTCTGCCCTGGCTTCTCTTTCTTTCCTACCCATCCTGGGTCCAGTGGCTAATCATCTCACTGCCCCCACACAGTTCCCTCACACTTTGTCCTTAGCTAAGCTCCTGCCGTAGAAGTGCAGTGTTGGATCTGAGCCGTAATTGGACGTCACTGCACTTTCTTTTAAGCATAGATCACTAAGGACTCTTGGAGAAAATCAGTGCCTGAGATACTTTACCAACAATAGCTACTATGTATTTATTGCTTATGTTTGCCGGGGAATTTCTCAGTGATTTACATGTATTGATTTACTTAATCCTCACAACAGATCCATTAATATCCCCATTTTAGAGAGGAGGAAACTAAAGTTCAGCATCATTAATTAAGAAATGTGTCCAAGAACCTGGGTACCATGGTGCCTGCCTGTAATCCCAGCAGCTCAGGAGGCTGAAGCATGACTATGAGTCCAAGGCCAGAGGCAGCCTGGGCAACTAAGCAAGACCCTGTCTCAAAATAAAAAATAAAAAAGGAGAAGATGACTGGGGATTAGGAGGTCAGGGAACGAAGAAATCATGATGCTGATGGGGCATCTTGTGGATGTCAAAGGCACAGAGAATGAAGGCAGAGTGTGTGTAGGAAGTGACCAAAGAGTGAGTCAGGAGAGTTCAGCAAACGGTGGAGCAATTGTTAGGTCAGTGGAGACAAGAAGGGGTGATATAGACAGAAGGCTTGAACTTCAAAGGAGCTGAGACAGACAGAATGTTCCAGTTGGGAAGAGCAGGGGGCTCAACCCCACCTTCTGGCCCTAAGGAATGTGGAGTATGAGACAGAAACCACTCTCTACTTGAGAAGGCTGCAGGGAAAGGTCACAATTAAATAAGTTAATATTTGTGAAACACTTAAAGTCTAGCCTGGCATATGGTATCTGTTAAATTATAATTAAGAACAAAACCTATAGAGAACATTGAGAGAAGAGATTGAAGATATGGGAGTTTGCACCACACACATCTTCCATTTACAGATTTGTGGTCTCCAAACACAGCTGCCTTCAGTCTGATGTCTGTTTCTAGTAAGCATTGTCCCTTCCCTTCAGTGACTAATCCCAGCCACCACCATTCTTGACTCCTCCCTCCTTCACTCTGCTGCTGATCTGGCCCGAGGCAAGTTGTGCACCCTCTTTATGTCTTTGTCCTTGTGCACCTCCCTATCCAGCTCTCCTTTCTCCCTTCCCTCCATCAGAGGATGGGTTCCACTCCTCCCTTTCAGGCCAACCAGGCCACTCAACCATGCCCAAGACTTTGGCTTATTGACTTTCTAGTCTCTGCCCCTTCCCCTTCTCTACTGGCTCCTTAACTTACAAACATGCTCAAAATTCCCACTACAGTGGGCGGGATGAAGCTTAATTGTGGAGCACTTGCCCAGTGTGCAGGAGGCCCAGGGTTCCATCCCCAGCACTAAAATAAATAAATACATAAATGAATAAATCCCATTACATACATAGAAAAACTCTTTGTTCTCTTATCCTCATCCAATGCCATCTAATCCCTCAACTCGCTTCCCATTCATTTTCCCAACCTCCCATTCACTTTTCAACTTGCACTAGGCAAACTTTTCTTCACTATTTTCCTTACAGAGAAAACTACCTTCAAGTCTGCCAAATTCAATGGGCATTTTCCAGTCCTTACCCTACGTGACTTCTCAGCTGGCTTTCCACCCTGGTGACTTGTTCTTTCCTTCTGGACTCATTTTGCTGCCCTGACACTGCCACTGCTCTGGCCTCTCCACCCGTCTTCTCTGCTATGCTTGTTCATAGTCGCTGAATTTTCTGTCCCTCTTCCTCATCGCTGCCCATACCTTCTTGGCTGATCTCATCCTTTCCCTTGGCTACTGAGGTTGTCTGAATTTTGATGATACCCCTATCTCTCTCTCTAATCTCCCCTGTCCCCAAATGTCTACTGGTCCTTTCTACCTGGATATTCCTTCACTGTAGTAGATCAAACCAGGACAGGGATGATCTTCCCTATAAGCTACTCTTCTAAGTTTCTCATTGTGAATATCACCACTATCCCCTCAAACACCTAAGCTAGGAAGCCAGGAGCCAGCCAAAACCTCTCTCTCTCGTTGCCCATACCTAATCAGATAAGCTCTTCTACTTTTTACATACTTCTCAAATTTATTCCCATCCCATTCTCTATGTTGCCACTGCCTAAACCCAGGTCTCCCTCACCTTTTACCATATAAGATTATGTTGGTTAAGCACAGGCTTGGTTTTGCATTTAAATCCTGGCTCCTGCATTCACTACCTTTGTTACCTTGGACCACTTGACCTTTCTGTGCATTGTTAATGCAATGCGCAGCACCTGCTATATGTGCAATTAATAAATGGCAATTAAATGATGGTGCCACTGCCCTGACTGCTGTCTTATCACCCTTCAAATTCACCTTCCACACTGGGTGGTGAGGAGGAAATTGATCAAACATAAACCTGGCTATACCACCCTCTTGAGGCTCCCTGTTACTGCTGGGATTCACTGCTAATCTCCTTGATTTTTCTCACCATTACTTGCCTTAGATTTTGTCTCCAGCCACATCAAACTGCTTCTAGCTCCCTCCCCACACTGTGCTGTTTCCTGCTGCCTTCTGTATCTAGAACACCCTTTCTCCTCTCCCTTTCTCTGCTCAGGCTAACAGTTATTTATCTACAACAATTTCTTTTTCATCACCTCTGAAGCCTTTCGTGGCCACCTTTTCCACATACCTTAACAAGATGGATTTCCTCATGACCACATCCACCGTGTCCCTTGTGTAATGACAAGTAATACTAGCAGCCTACCCTGTACAGTGCTTTGGTGGGTCAGGCATTTTACATTTAATCCTCCTTACAGGCAAGCAAGTCCTTTACATTTAATCCTCTAATGGCTTCTGTGAGGTCTGCACTGTCTCCATCTTACAAAGGAAGAGTCCTCTGCTCATAAAAATAACTGCTCAGAGGTCACACAATATAAGAAGTCACTGACCTGGGAGTTGAACTCAGGCACCATAGCTCAAGGACCTTAATTGTTACACTATTTACTTCTTTAAATTCTATTTCTGTGGTTTTTTTTCACTGATGACTAGAACTATTTTAAGGACTGGCACTGTGCTTTATCTTCTTATCCCCAGAGCCTGGCACAAATTTGGCAAGAGTAGGCAGTCAGTAAATGTTTAATGAGTTAAAGGGGGTGAGGGTGGGGGGCTAGTTGCCGATTTTCTTGAGACGGTTTTGTAAACACTTGTGAAAGGTGCACCTGTATTTTGGCACACTGCAAGGAATGGAGACATATCTGCTCTTCTGAGAGAGGCTAGGGATAGGTTTCTACTCAGTCATCCGAGGCCTTTTGTATCTGCTGGCAGATGAGGGGTGTTTGCGTCAACCAGAGAGCTTTCAAAATAGGTGTAATGGCACACCTGTGAGAAGGGGGTTTGGCACCTATCAGAGGTGGAGGGGGACACTGGTGCCGCCCCCTTCCTCCTTCCTTTGACTCTCCCCCATCCCTGACAGATGTCTCCAGAACTACATCCCTGCCCAGAGCCTGACGCTGTCCTGTCCGGTCTGCCGGCAGACGTCCATCCTCCCCGAGCAGGGTGTCTCGGCCCTGCAGAACAACTTCTTCATCAGCAGCCTTATGGAGGCCATGCAGCAGGCACCCGATGGGGCCCACGACCCCGAGGACCCCCACCCCCTCAGTGCAGTGGCTGGCCGCCCTCTCTCCTGCCCCAACCATGAAGGCAAGGTGGGCCCAAGCGAGGCCCAGTGAGGCCCGGACTTGGGGTGGGAGGAGGAGGAAAGGCAATGGTGGGGGGCCGAGTGGCTTGGGTGAGAGGTTCTCTGGCTGAGTGGTCCAGGTAGAGGGTGCACTTGGAAGGTGGGGGCAAGGAGGGCAGGTAGGAAGGGGAGGGAGCAAAGAAGTGTAGCACCTGGTCATTGTCTCACGGGAGTCCTTGTACCGCCAGACGATGGAGTTTTACTGTGAGGCCTGTGAGACAGCCATGTGTGGCGAGTGCCGCGCAGGGGAGCACCGGGAGCACGGCACCGTGCTGCTGCGGGACGTGGTGGAGCAGCACAAGGCAGCCCTGCAGCGCCAGCTCGAGGCTGTGCGTGGCCGGTAAGCGTCGGGTGGGGACCTAGGCCCATGAGGCCATGGGGAGAGTGTCTCAAGGGGGAATGGGAAGGGGCCCTGGGGAGGAGAGAGGAGGTCTGAGACGGGCAGAAGTCAAAGTCCCAAGGGGGTCTCAAGTAGGGGAGCTCCCAGAGGGCAGCAGTCACGGACCCAGGGAGAAGGGCTGGTTTGGCGAGGGCACCCCCCTAGCCACCCTGATAGGAGATATTTCCCCTCCCCAGATTGCCACAGCTGTCAGCAGCCATTGCCTTAGTGGGTGGCATCAGCCAGCAGCTGCAGGAGCGCAAAGCAGAGGCCCTGGCCCAGATCAGTGCAGCCTTTGAGGACCTGGAGCAAGCACTGCAGCAGCGCAAGCAGGCTCTGGTCAGCGACCTGGAGACCATCTGTGGGGCCAAACAGAAGGTGCGTCAGTTCACCCTTCTTCCGCATTGTTATGAGATGGTCTTATTGCCTTCATTGCTTCTCTCACCTTCCACAGCAGCCTTTTCTTTTCTCCCCACTGTATTTTCTGCCTGCTGA
Organism: Pedetes capensis; assembly: GCA_007922755.1. NCBI lineage: Eukaryota > Metazoa > Chordata > Mammalia > Rodentia > Pedetidae > Pedetes > Pedetes capensis. The sequence continues at coordinate 184,634 of VMDO01001122.1, read as the reverse complement.
CATGGCCTACGGCCCGTATGTGCTTGCCAGTATCTGTCTCCCTTGTCCATAGGCACCTCCTTGTATTTCTTTCATGCCATAGTACTGGAGGCTCATCAGAGCGCTGCATAGTGGTGCATGCTTGAAATCCTAGCACGGGGTGGGAGTGGGGGAGACTCTCGCAAAAACCCAAATAAATAAATAGCTTATCAGTAATCACAGAGACTCTCTGTTTGCCAGTGTGTACCCCTACTCCTCACCTCCCGCCTCCTTAGGTGTTACAGACCCAGTTAGACACACTGCGCCAAGGCCAGGAGCACATCGGCAGTAGCTGCAGCTTCGCGGAGCAGGCCCTGCGCCTGGGGTCAGCCCCAGAGGTGTTGCTGGTGCGCAAGCACATGCGAGAGAGGCTGGCAGCGCTAGCGGCTCAGGCCTTCCCAGAGCGGCCGCACGAGAACGCACAGCTGGAACTGGTCCTTGAGGTTGATGGGTTGCGGCGATCGGTGCTGAATCTGGGTGCGCTGCTCACCACTAGCGCCACCGCACACGAGACGGTGGCTACGGGTGAGGGCCTGCGCCAGGCGCTGGTGGGCCAGCCCGCTTCACTCACTGTCACGACCAAAGACAAAGATGGGCGGCTGGTGCGCACGGGCAGCGCCGAGCTGCGTGCGGAGATCACAGGCCCTGACGGCACACGCCTCCCCGTGCCGGTGGTGGACCACAAGAATGGCACCTACGAGTTGGTGTACACGGCGCGCACCGAGGGCGAGCTGCTCCTCTCGGTGCTGCTCTACGGACAGCCGGTGCGCGGCAGCCCCTTCCGCGTGCGTGCCCTGCGTCCCGGGGATCTGCCACCTTCCCCCGATGACGTGAAGCGTCGTGTGAAGTCTCCCGGTGGTCCAGGCAGCCATGTGCGCCAGAAGGCAGTGCGTAGGCCCAGCTCCATGTACAGCACAGGTGGCAAACGGAAGGACAACCCAATTGAGGACGAACTCGTCTTTCGCGTTGGTACAGATGGCCGAGGGCGGAGCCAGATGGGGGCTAGTTTGGTGGGGGGGGCGGAGCAGAGAAGGAGGTTCAAAAGGGCCTCCAGTGAATTCTTTTGGTTTCCCTCGAATCCCTTCCCCACAGGCAGTCGCGGAAGGGAGAAGGGCGAGTTCACCAATTTACAAGGTGTGTCTGCAGCTAGCAGCGGCCGCATAGTGGTGGCAGACAGCAACAACCAATGCATCCAGGTAAGCCACTTTACCAATTTCTCCCAGTGCCTGAAAGGGTTCACAAGCTCCAGCCTGCTGAAAAGAGTGTACAGGTCACCTCCTGGAAGATAAAACCTGGAAGATGAAACCCTACAGATAGTATCTAAAGAGCAATGAATCAAAGCACCACCTGGCCCCATCGGCCACAACATTCAAGAACCACGATTCCTGTGCTTGCAACCTCTGCCTCCCAGGCCTTGGCTCAGGCAGATCAGCTGCTGGACCCCAAGGATCCAGCTTACTCCTCCTTCCCTCTCTGCCTCTTGTACCCCCAGCTGGCTGGTTTACTTTAGCCCTTTTTCTTCTAGTGGTCAGGATGTAAGCATGTACTCCACTGCTGTCTTCCAGCATACCAACTTGGCTCCAAACTGTGTGCTATTTGTCTGGAGTCTCTGCAATCATCTGGTTAGCTAGACATTTAAGTGGGAGTAAGTTGACAGCCTGCAGCCGTAGCACTGTGGCAACTGATCCTGTGAGATCTCGAAAGCTAAGCAGAGTCGGGCCTGGTTAGTACTTGGGTGGGAGACCATCTGGGAACACCAGATTCTGTAGGCTTGGGAGAATGACCCCACAACTCACTCCCAAAAATCAATCCACCATTGAAAACCCTATGAATAGCAGAGAAGCACTGACAATAGTGTTTTGCCTGTTGTGCGTAGGGTCACTATGAGTTGGACACCAATTTGAGGGCATCTAACAACAACAACAACAACATGACTAAAGGGAGTGCCATACAGTGACTAAAAGGTGAAGAGCAGCCTCACAAGTGGTCTTGGCCCTGCCTCTCTTAATACCTCACACAGCTGATTAAGGAATCCTCCACACTGAATGTTCATGCAAACATGGCTTTTCTTCTCTCTACACCTTGTAGTCAGCCCAGAGCCTTGTACTGTGGGCATCAGTGTGGTAGACAGTGTAGCAATTAAATGCTCACGCTCTGAAACCAGACACCTGGGCTTGAATCTTGGCTCTGTTGTGTACTAACAAGCCACGTGACCTCTTTGAGCTGTAGTTAACTCGTGTAAAATTAGGAAAAGCATAGCTCAGGGTTGCTGGGAGTACTAAATGATGTAATGCACTATACCTGACACCTAGTGAACCTTCCAGTGTTTATTAGCTGTTGTTAAAAATATCATTGTCCAGGTGGAGGCTGTAAACAAAGGCAAGGAGGTGGCAAAGTGCTGGAAGGGATTGTTCAGTGAACTGGAAAGATCCCAACCGGGCTGCAAGTAGCTTGCTGTCAGAACTGGTGGTAGCTGAAGTCAGATTTATCCTATGAGATTAACTACCATGCACTTCTGTTTTTGAAAACATATTACTGAAGGTGCTTTCTTCACAGTGCCTATACATTTAAATTTTTTGACCCTGCCTGAGTACCCATGTCATGGATTAAATTCTGCAAAGGTCTTTCACTTCAGTGTTGGCTCCTCCACAGCCCCAACTTTCCTCCTCAAAGGCTAAAGGTCCCATGAACTCTTCTGTGGCCAGATTCTTAGTCTTGTCTGGCCTCCTTTATTCCTGCCCTGTGCCTAAAGGCAGAAGAATAGAGAGGCACAGTGTAGCAGAGAGAGGTATTTGGGCCCAGCCTGGATAGTAAGGGAGTGACGGGGGTGGGGGTTGCTGCTGGGGCACACCTTTTCCCTCCAAGTTCCTTGCTCCCCCTCAGGCCAGGGATGCTTCCTCACACACAAGTTGAGATTTGGGACCCGTTTCCTGTTATGCACATACCTGGGTGCTCATATGCACAGAATAGGTGCTGCTTTGGCTCCCTAGGGAGAGGCTGTGCTTGTCCTTTTTTTTTTTTTTTTTCAGGTAGGGAATTGAGAGAGACATCTGGCATAGCCCCTTGTCTCTTCTAAACACTTGCTACTCTTATATTTGTCCTGCTTTTCGCCTCTACTCCTACCTCTCCCCCAGTGTTATAGCTGCTAGGAGCCTAATCTCAGGTACTGAAGCTGTTTTCTTCTCTTACTCTTGAGTCCATAGGGCAAGTCGGGACTGGGCTCCCGGATGGGGTGTGACTCCCCTACTTTGTTCATGAGGCTTGGGGTCCTTGTGAGGTCTTCTGCCTTTGGATCCTTCTATGCTAGAGGGTGAGGCAAATCCCCTCATTGAGTGGAACCATGTTGACAGAGCACAAAAACCAGGTTCTCATTTGGAATGAAGAATTCCATTTGTATATGTTATGTTCTTGTGTCATTGTCTTAGTCCAAAAGTTTTATCAGCTCTTCCATGAAAATGTCTGCCTTTTCTTCAGGCAGAATATTAACCACATTCTTCTCTGACCTCTTCCCTCAGTCTTTTGCTATAGCAGTTTTCATATTTTACTGGAATCATTGGTTTGTTTTGTTATCTTTTTTTGGTTTTTTTGGGGGGAGGGTCTGGTTTTGTTTTATTTCTGTCTCCTGCTGGGATCTCTCAGGTCCGCAATCTGTTTACTACTACCATGGTATAGGAGAGAGAGATAAAGACCAAACTGGGACTCTAGCAGATTCTAGAGGCATTAAGGAAGTCGACATAGCAGCTTTAGATGAACTATCACTTCAAAGGGAGAGAGAGAAATCAAGAACGGCAGGACTTAAAGTCAGGTGCCATGGTGCATGCCTGTAATTCAAGCTACTTGGGAGGCAGAGGCAGGAGGATTATGATTTTGAGACCAGAGACAGCCTGTGCAACTTAGAGAGACCTTGTCTCAAAATAAAAAATAGAAAAAGGGCTGGGAGAACAACTCAGTGGTCAGGCACTTCGCTAGCATGTGCAACACCCTGAGTTCAATCCCTCAGCACTGGAGGAAAAAAAAAGAATAGCAGGACTTGGTGGGCTGGGTGAAGGGTATTGCTATTCAGGAACAGGCCTGGGTATAAGGTAATGAGTTCATTTTTTATACATGTTAAGTTTGAGATACAAGCTGTGCAGCATCCATGTAGAAATGTCCAGTTCAGGTCTAAGATTGAGCTGGAGGATTGACTCATTTGTTGAATGTCTACAGTGTGCCAGAAGCTATACCCATGCTGAAAATGCAGCAGCAAACAGAACAGAATCAGTCCTTGCCTCGTGCAGGAATTGTATCCTTAGATGGGGACACAGATAATAAGCAATTACATAGCCAGAAGGAGACAGCTGTTAGGAAGAAAACTATAAAGTGTACATTATGAGGATGTAACTTCACATGTGTTTGTTGACTTGAGGAGGGTAGGAGCTGATCATTAAAGGTGCTCTGAAGACATGACCTGGAAATTTTGGGAATCCAAAGATGAGTAGGAGTTGACTAGGTATAGCAGGGGTGGGAGCTAGTCTGGGAAGAACAAGACCTCCCAAAACCTCATCAATGTTGAGCCTGAATCTGAGCTCCTTGCACTGGAGGAGGCCAGTGCATTACCTCACTGCTGATCAGGTGGTCCTTTTTTGTCCTCCTTGTTCTGTTTAGTTTGCAGTACTTCCTTCTCATGTTGACAGTGCTGTCTCAACACAGAGGACCATTGCAGACCCCAGTCGCTATGCTAGTTGGCCAAATGAGGGCGTACTGGAAGGTCCACATCAGGAGGAAGTGATGTCTTTTAGCAGGACAAATATAAACATCCCTGAAGGCATAGACATATGAGAGGGACTGGGTTAGGGAGCCCAGGCCACCGAGGAGGGAATAAGTCTGTATCCAAGAGCAAGGCCATGTCCCAGAACTTGAGTTCTCCAAGGCAGATCCTAGCTCTGATTCATTTTGTATCCCCAGAGCCTGTAACAAAGCAGCGTATATGAGAATTATGTAATGAGTAATGTTTTGGCTGTGAAGGAAAAGCCAAAAGACTTATTAGCTTGAGAGCGAAGGAAGATTAGAGGAGGTGCTTTTAGAATGGAAAGACCTAAGCATCTTGGGTGGCTGAGGTGGAGGAGGTAGGAGGAGGGGAGAGACTGAAAGGTTCTTCCTGTATAGGAAGGTTACCTTGTCAGCCCTGTAGCCCAAATGAATTAATCCTTGTACACTTTCTTCTCTCTCACCTACCCCTTTCCAGTCGGCTACAAAGTCCTGTTGAGTCTTCCTCCTATATCTTGAGTCCATCTACTTCCCTCCAGTCTGTATCCTTGGTCCAAACCATCATCCTTTCTCATCTGGACTCCTGTAGCAGCCACTGGCTGGTTGGCTGACTTCCATTTTTGACTCCTCTCTGCAGCTAGAGCACTCTTTCATAAAAGCAGATCTGATCTTGTCACTCTCCTGCCCAGAAATTTTCAGTGACTCCTCATTATACCTACGATAAAACATAACTCCTGTTGCTCCCCCGGGTGAACCTTGCAATCCAGCCACACTGGACAGGTCTTCGAGCGGGGCCCATACTGGCCTGTGTGCCTTTCACTAACTGCTCAATGTTTCTTCCTCCTTTACTGGTTCATTTTTGGGCATCCTTATTGGGCTTAGCTCAGACATTCCCTTCTCTTAGTGCCTCTGGAGCCTCCCCAGTCCCCTGCCCCATCTCATGTTCTTACAGTTCCCTTCACACCTCCGCTGCATGGCCCCCATGGCCTGCTGCCACATTGGATTCCACTGTACCCTTAGCATGGTGTCAGTGAGTGCTCGCTGAGTGATTTGAATACATGGGAGTCTCCCTCGGGATCCTGCTCCCTTCCCTCTGTGCCCACAGTGTTTCCCCGCCTCCCTGCTCCTCCCTTGCTCCTCTGCTCCAGGTTTTCTCCAATGAGGGCCAGTTCAAGTTCCGTTTTGGGGTCCGAGGGCGCTCCCCTGGGCAGCTGCAACGCCCCACAGGTGTGGCAGTGGACACCAATGGAGACATTATCGTGGCAGACTATGACAACCGTTGGGTCAGCATCTTCTCCCCTGAAGGCAAATTCAAGGTGAGAAGCCTGCTGTTGCAGCACTCTGTGCCCCTGCTGACCGACTCAGTTGGCTGTGCTAGTGCCTCCTGGTGGTCAAGGCTTGAAGTGTCCAGTCGGCCTTCTGCTCTCTCGTCCATCGCCAGGCAGAGATTTCTGCTTTCATTCTGGGGACTGCTCTCCCCATTAGTCAGAATAAGCCTTCTTATGGTGTTCCCTTCCTCTAGACCAAGATTGGAGCTGGCCGCCTCATGGGGCCCAAAGGTGTGGCTGTAGACCGGAATGGACATATCATTGTGGTCGACAACAAGTCTTGCTGCGTCTTCACCTTCCAGCCCAATGGCAAGCTGGTTGGACGTTTTGGGGGCCGTGGGGCCACTGACCGCCACTTTGCAGGTATGGGAGGAGAACTCCAAGAACTTTTCTGATGCCATCACCCCAGAGGACTCCCTTGGATGCCCTAGTTCTAAAGGCCCCTTCTCCTGTATCTTGGCCCTAAAGATCTCCCTTCTCTATACCATGGTCCCATCATCCCAGAGACAGTATATCTTAGGCCCACTCCTCTCCTGAAACCCTAGCTATATCATTCCCAGTACTCCTCCCATCCCATTCAGTACCTCAGCTTAATGCCCTAAAGACCACTTTCTATTTTCAGGGCCCCATTTTGTGGCTGTGAACAACAAGAACGAGATTGTAGTCACGGATTTCCATAACCATTCAGTGAAGGTCAGTGTCCTCCCTCCTTCCATGTCTGCCTCAATGTCCCTTCCTCTTCCACAAAACTCCCTTTGCCTTCACCTTCTCTTCTGCCCCTGGGAAGCCATTCATTGAACCAACAAACATTTATAGCATGTGCTACATTATCCCAGGTACTATGCTGGAAGCGGGGGGTACAGTAAGGAGCAAAGCAAGCACATTCCCTGTCATCTTGGTTGTAGTCCAGTAGGGAAGACAAGAAGGTAATCAGGAAATTACAGTGTGTCTTGATGGATTCCATGACAGGGATGTGCAGGGCACCGCAGGAGGGCAGAGCAGAAGCATTTGATTCAGGGAAAGGCCTGAAGCACAGGTGAGAATTAACCAGAAGGTAGAGGAGGAGGAGAGTATTTGAGGCAAAGGACACAGGAGGAACCGTGAATGGGAACCAGGCACCATTGTGATGTGGTCAGACCAGGCATAGGGAGAGTCGTGGTGTGAGGTAGGATGAGACCTTTGTGCCCTCTGGAGGGGCTGGCTGTCTTCCCAGAGCTAAGGGACGTCCTTGAGGGATTACAGGCAGGGGGATGATGTACTCCTCTGTGTCATACAACCATCAGTGCAGCTCGGGTAAGACTGGAGGCAGGCATATCAGTGTCTTGCAGTGATCCAGATGAGAAATGATGAGGTCTGGACCATGAGGAAGATGTGGCAGTAGGTACTCAGGTACAGATTCAAGATGGGGATTTACGACACAATCAGGGGTTATGTTAACTCCTTGGTTGTCAAGCAAAGAAAGTAGAGTCCAGACTGACTCTGGGCAGCTGGGTGGCACCAATCATTGAGACAAAGAACTTGAAGCAACTGCTTTCCCAGGGAAAATGCACTGTTAGGTGTGATATGCCTAATGGACATCAGCTGAGGTGTCCAGTGGGCAGTAGGGTACATGGATGCCCAGAAATTCTTCCCCAGCTACAGCTGCAGATGTAGGGGTCCTTAGCCCGAGAGCTTTACCCCATCCTCTTCCAAGGCCCTTGCCCTGTGCCTGAAGCCAGGTCCCCAGTCCCTAGTCCCTTCCCCCACCAGGTGTACAGCGCCGACGGAGAGTTCCTCTTCAAGTTTGGCTCCCACGGTGAGGGCAACGGGCAGTTCAATGCCCCCACGGGAGTAGCTGTGGACTCCAACGGGAACATTATCGTGGCAGACTGGGGCAACAGCCGCATCCAGGTGAGTGAAGTCTAGGAATGGGGTGAGCGAGGCTCCCGTGGGACTGTGTCCCTCTCCCCCCAGCCTCTCATCTGCTTGACTTCCCCTCTCGCTCCTTTCTCCACCCCATCCCCAGGTCTTCGACAGCTCTGGTTCCTTCCTGTCCTATATCAACACATCTGCAGAGCCACTGTATGGCCCACAGGGCTTGGCACTGACCTCGGATGGCCACGTGGTGGTGGCTGACGCTGGAAACCACTGCTTTAAGGCCTATCGCTACCTCCAGTAGCTGCGCGGGGGCCCTGCCTGGCTCGTGGAGGGATGGACACAGGGGTGATTGGACAAGAGGGTCTGGCCGGGAGGTGGGCCAGATCTGGCAGCACTGAATGTGGGCTGTGGGCGTGGGGGCGCCCGGTGCCCTTCCTTTCCTCCCCCAACCCTATGGTTGCACTTTATTTATTCGGTTCTTGCTTTGGTGACTGGGTGGGTCTGGACTGTGGTCCCAAGGATGTGTGCAGAGCTTCACCCTACCCCTTTTACACACCTTCCCCCCTCAGTCTGCTCTCTGGCCCCCAGCTGGGGCCAGAATAGCCTCTTATTCCAGGACAGAAGTCCCTCTGGTTGTCTCCCTGCCACCCTCTACACACTGACAGAGACAGCAATACCCCATCCCCCATATTAAATAAATGTCTTCGCCAAGGTGTTTTTGCCAGGTTCTTGCTGGGTGGGGCTGTGAGGGGATGAGGTGTTGGGACTAGCTCTGGGCTAAAAGGTGACCAGGCAGGCAGGAGGGGACCCACCTTCTTCACAGGTCCTGGTGTTTTGAAACTTTACAAGAGGAGAGCAAGAAGGTAAACCCCTGGGACCCTGAACCACCTGCCAAATCCCCATCCCCAAGCCCTGCATCTCTGCATCTCCTACAGACATAGTCAGATCTTTTATCTGTCTACCCTGGGGCTGGGAAGGAGCAGGGGATAACCTTTACCCAGAGCACATCTAGCAGTTATAGGGAGAACAGTTTTAGACTATGAAAACAATCCTTGAAGTCCAAGCCTAGGCTAGGGACTTGAGGCTAGCCCAGGGAAGCTGGGTGTGAGAGATTCCATGGATAATGTTAGAGCTTAGTCACAGAGCCCTGGATCCCTGATCCATTGCTATCTGTTCCAAGGTTGCTGCCTTTTCTTCATAGTAGAATGAAGGTCTTTGCACCCCTTGCTGATCTTCAGTTTGGCTGCCAATTCCAGAGATAACTAAAACCAGCATTTAATGACCTGGGAAGTGGGGATTATGATTTCTCCCTCTTTACTAAGTCTGAATCTCAGAGAACTAGGTCATTGATGATGAAAACAGGGCCCAGGCTTGACTCTGTAGCTGTCATATTCTTAACTGGTAAGTCACAGCTTCTTACTTATCCTGTGCCCCTTGCACCTAGCAAGATGACTGGCAGAGAAGGCATACAACAAGATTTGGGGAATGATGGATCTGGGAAGGTAAGTCATGAGAAGTCATGGAAGAGATCGAAATGTCCTATATATCATAGTTCCTGGGCCTAGGATAGGAGGGGATGGCTGTGGACCTGTGGAAGACCATGGAGTCTTTGCAGCAGTCAAGGAAGGGGCACTACTTGGACCACATGAAAGCCTCAGTCATACTTCTCTAGTCCTCTCTGTCTGCAGATGGATTTCCTGAAGGTTCTAGGGCAGGTGCTCTTATAGGGCTTACACTTCTGGCTCTGATTATGAGCAGAATTGCCTGAACCCATGCCCTGACCATCAGCTAGTGTGCGCAATTTTGAGCAAAGCACCAGCAGTGATATAGAATGGAAGCAAAGTTCCCAGTCCTCAACCTTTCTCATTGCGAACACCTAAAAGCAGCAGAACAATAAAAGAGCAATAAGGGTGACCTTCCTTGGGTGGGAAGCCCTAACTGGTTCCCCTACCAGCCCAAGAACAGGCTGCTGGGGCTGATTTCCATAGACACCAGATCAAATAATCTTCCTAAGGCATGCAAAAGGTGTCTCAAAGTGAGGTCACTCAGTCTCTCTTAGATCTATCCACACATGGTGTTTTCTTTCCAGTTCAGACCTTGGGCCCAAGTAATTGCAAGTGATGCCCAGCAGTGGAGGCCGTGCCTTGATTCAGTTGATGTGTCTTAAGTGATTGTCACAGACTTAGGGGGCACTACAAAGCCTCTTAGTGGGACAAGCCAGGAAGATATTTTGTGGTCCTGCATGAGCTCACACCTGGCTTACTTGAGATTGTCCAGTGATCAGTTGTGTGGCCATATGTGGCCTTCAGGTTCATTTATTCATTAAGTATCTACTGAGCTCTCACTGGTCAAACAGAGTGATGGGCCCTGGGGATACAGGCAGAACTGGTGCCTGTCCTTATGGAGCTTATAGTTTAGAGGAAGGGAGACTAGTAAATGACAAGGAGCTAAATGTATAATCACAGCTTGAGTTCAAGCGTGAAGGAAAAGAGTAGAGCGCAACGATAAAGAACATAGTGTTAGGGTAGAAAAGGAAAGCCTCTCTAGCCAGCAACCTGCAGGTTTGGAGGGAGTGGGAAAGGAGTTCACTCTGTTGAGAAAAGGAGACAGAGGTTTCCAAAGGAAGAGCAGATACAAATTCCTGAGAGTGGAGGTGGTGGTATGTTCGAGCATCTGAAAGGAAGCCAGGGTTGCTTCAGGAAGGAAGATAGTTGGAGAGCGGAAAGGAACTATTTTGGAGAGCTATACCTGAATTGGATCATTTAACTCAAGCAGGTTTTGGATTTGATTCAGAGTACAACAGTAAACTGCTGAAAAGTTTAAGTGATAAGGATGAATGGGATGCCCATCAGACAAACTGGCACCTGGACAGTGAGGTAGGGAGAGAAATGAGAACAGAAAACAGAAACCAATTCCACATCTCTAAGCTCCTCATGGGAGAAGGACATGGCAACCCACTGCTGCAACAATCCTGAAACAATCAGCCATTGAAAACCCTGTGAGTGTCGCTATGAGTCGAACCTGACTCAACAGCACCTAACAACAACATAACAACAAAACTTTTGAAGATTGGATACCTTAAAATTAGCTATAGTCTTCCAATTCTAGGAATATGTTCTAAGAACCTAATTATACAAGCGCACAAAGAGGTGTGTGCACCAATGTTTACTGCAGCTTTATTTATTTGCATTATGGGGGACCTGAACCCATGGCCTTGCACATATTTTGCAAGTGCTCTACCACTGAGCTGCACTTCCAGGCCATGTTTGTCTTGAGACAGGGTCTTGCTAAATTGTGCAGGCTACCTCTGGCCTCAGACTTGCAATCCTCCTGGGATTATAGGCATGTGCCACTGTTTCAAGGGCAGCTTCATTTTTAGTAGAGAAAAAGATCTCAGAGAAACCTAAATGTCCATCAGCAAGGAATCGTTATATAAAGTTTTGTTAATACATGATGAAACTTTGTGGGCATGGTGGTGCACATTTGTAATCCCAGTGACTTGGGAGGCAGAGGCAGGAGGATTGAGAATTCATGGCTGGAGGCAGCTGTGTAACTTAGCAAGATCCTGATTTAAAATAAAAAATAAAAAATGAACTGGGGGTTCAATCAGTGGTAAGAGCACTGGAAAGATATGTGCAAGGCCCTGGGTTCAACCCCCAAGTGCTGCAAAAATAAATAAAATGTAATAGAACTATATGCAGACTTCAAAAATGCTGATATATGAAATACATGGGTAAGAAAACAAAATTTTATAAATCATTTCTGTTTTAAGGGGGGTGTATGAGTAGAACAAAGCTAAAATATATAATAAAGGGATCATAGTGGTATTCTCTGATAAGCAGAAATGAAACTGGTTTTTATCCTCAAGGAAAATAGCCAGCAGAAAGTGGTGGTGCATGCCTGTAATCCCAACCACTCGGGAAGTGGAGGCAGGAGGATTGCAGGTTCGAGGCCAGAGGCAGCATGCATAATTAGTGAATCCCTGTCTCAATTAAAAAAAATTAAAAAGTGGGCTGGGGCACAGCTCAGTGGCAGAGCACTTGCAAGGTATACACGAGGCCCTTGGTTCAGCCCCCAGCAACACCCCCCCCCCAAAAAAAGAAAAGAAAAATAGCCAGGTATTGTAGCTCACACCTGTAATTCCATCAACTCAGAAGGCAGAGGCAGGAAGATTGCAAATTTGAGGCGAGAGGCAGCCTATGTAATTTATTGAGACCCTGAGTCTAAATAAATAAATAAAAATTAAAAATGGACTGGATGTGCAGCCTAATGGTAAAGCACTGGCAAAGTATGTGTGAAGCCCTGTGTTTAACCCCCAAGTACTGCAAAAGAAAAAAAGAAAACAAGAAAAAAGCTTTAAGTAAGAGCATAAAGTGATCTATGATCTCAGATATGCTTTTGGAAATTACTGTGGTTATTATTAATAATTTATTGTAGAGAGGCAGGAGAACCAGGGAAGCTCTTTCACTGGGCAGACAAAAAAAGTTGGTGTTTGAGGCCAGGTATGATAGCATGTGCCTGTAATCCCAGCACTCAGGAGGCTGAGGCAGGAGGCTTGCAAGTTTGAGGCCAGCCTGAGGTGCATAGCAAGATCTTGTCTCAAAATATTTAAAAAAAATTGCTTGCCCTACTAAGGAGGCAGAGACAAAATGGATAGATTTCATGTATAATTAAGAAGTAGAAACCATGAGATTTAATATTTATGAAATAAATACAGTATTTCAGGCATTGTTCTAGGTGCTGAAGATAGTGAAAAAAGTAGATCAAATCCTTGTCCTGGGGAATGTGGTAGAGGATCAGAACTGGTTCATATGTCAGAATGAAATGCATAAGTTGTACATTAAAAATTTCCAATAAAAAAATAACTGGTTCATACTGGCTCATGAGGGCTGATTGTCAAATATTTAGGGTTTTTTTTTGGGGGGGGGGCAGGCAGCGGTACTTGGAGTTGAACCCAAGACCTCACCATAGTTTTTAAGTGGAGAGTTGGTTTTTAAATGCCAGCCATTATTAAAAGTTACACTATATAAACTTAAAATGACATCCCTTTTATTAAAGCTGAAGAGCACTCAAAACTCATCACCTCCTAATTATTTTACTGCATTTTACTATTACCTGTGCTCTGAGTTTCTTCACATAGATTATATCATGGGATGGGAATACCATCTACCCTATATTAGTCCATGATTACACATCTCTTCATCTGTATTGATGATGTGTCAGCAGTGGCTTGATTGGCTGTGATAAGAGTATTTACACCGCAGAAGTGAGCAAATGTTGCAAATCAGGGCTTTCCCCCTCTTGAGAGCAGCTGTTAAATATTTACCAGCACACTCTTTCACAGGGTTAGGAGCACACCCTGAGGAGTCAGGAGCCAGGGCTCCACCACTTGCTAACAATGTGAGTTGGCTAAGACACTTAATATTGGTCTCCTTATTCATAAAATAATGCTAATAGTACTGTCTTGGGTTGGTGTGTAGCTCCATTGATAGAGTGCTGCTGTGCGAGTTCTGAGGCCATGGTCTCCAGCACTGCAAAAATGGGAGAAGGACCTGAGAGCCTACTCCCAAAACAGCCATTGAAAAACACCCTACAAATAGCAGAGAAGCACTGACATAATGCCAGGCATGGCCCAGTTTCTGGAAGTGCTTCCTTCGGTTGTACATAGGGTCATTATGAGTCAGACCTGACTCCAGGGCACATAACAGTAACAACAATAGTACTGACCTAGTCTGTGCTGCTATTTAAAAAGTACCTGAGGCTGGGTGATTTATAAAGGACAAATTTATTTTTCATAGGTCTGGAGGCTGGGAAATCCAAGATCAAGGTGTCCATAAATTTGGTGCCTGGTGAGGAAGACCCTGCTCCTCACAGGGCAGAAGAGCAGAAAAGAGAGAACCAACTTCCCTGCACCCTTTTTATAGTGGCATTATCCTAAACATTTCCCACTAGTCCCCAGTTCCCAACACTGACAAACTGGGTGCATAGATTTGGAGGGGACAAAAACATTCAAACCACGGCAAGTAAGACTATATATGTATTTGATAATATGAGATAATGCATATCAGGTTATTAGCACAGTGCCAGGCACATAGGTGCCCAGTAGATATGAGCAAACTATTATTGTTTGTTCATAGACAAGAATGGACTATTCAGAAGGTCTCTTGTAGACACCAAGAGCAAATGTTTACCTTGGAGGGGTCAGTTGGGAGCAGTGAGCTCTTTTTAGCTGCCTGAAGCTCTATCCCTAAGTCTTCTAACATGGCCAAGGCATCAGGCCCAGCACACTTAGCAGTCATTGTGCCCCAGGGAAAATGATGAGGTCAGAGAACTCAGCTCTACAGCAGTCTGGTTGGACAAAGCCATCTCAAGGGACAGTGGGTCAACGTCCAGTTTAAATATAGATCCTGGCAATGCAGGAGGAAGACTCTTGTCCGTGAAGACTCTTGCAGGCTCACATTCAACTCTCCCTGGGGGAATTCCAAAAGCTGCTGGCTAGGAGGATTAAAAAGACTATGCCTGAAATGAACTAAATTGAGTTTTCTGGGCTTGAATTCCCTGGGAAATTAAGGAGATTGAGGTCCCTATGCCCTCTCTGGACAGAAGAGATTTGCAGAGGAAAGGAAAAGAACATAGAAGAAGACATGCCATGAGTCTCACAAAGCCAGGAGTGAGAGAAGTGAGAGTGTAAGACTGCATGCAGAGAGCCAGTTTCTAGGACGAAAAACTTCACTCTATCCTGAAGTGGAACAATGGGCTGCACTGATTCTTTTTAGCCTCCAGAGGGCGCTCAGACCCAATGTGAACAAGCTTCTTGGCCCAGGCCAGAGAGGGTTGGATGGACTCAGCTCAGCAGAGATGGCCTCCTCCAGTGAGGGGCAAAGAAGCAAGTCCACTTTTATCTTGGGCACCTGAGAAAATTTACCTTGTGCCCTGTAATAACCACCAGGGTGGCCAACTTATTCGTAGCCCTGGGCTATGAACAGTCCTCCCCTCTACCTCTCAGCTCCTGCCTAGAATTTGAGCTTCAACCTGGGCTGCCTGCATGCAGAAGACTCTGGGTGCTTAGTCCCTGGGGGCTCTGATAATATCTCTAAGCCATCCTGGGGTAGACTAATGAGTTAGGAAACTACAGTGAAAATGGGCCATAAACCACTCTTCTGGGATGAGGATGATGGGTCCAGGCCACTGGACCCATCATCCCATCTGGGCCCATTTCTGGGCCATTTCTGGGCCCAGACTGTGTGGGAAAGAAGAGGCCAAGCTGAAAAGCTATCATCCAGTAGATGTGCTATTTCGCCTCAAAGAGTTTGTGAGGCTAGATGGAGACCAGCAAGTCAATAATCAGACTGTTGAAGGCTTCCACTATGAGTTCCCAGGGCAGGGGCGGGATAATTCATAACTTTGGAGGAAAGCTTCCATCTCTCCAGGCAGGATCAGCAAAGCCAGCAGGACATGTAGACAGGTTCTGGCAGCTGGAAACAAATTGTTGAGGAGATTCCTGATGGAGGCGCACTGGTGCTCAGGAGGGAGGAGCCCAGGAAGATTATATAAGGCTTCAGAGGCCGTGAGGGAAAGAAAAGGTAAGAGAGAGTCTCGGGGTAGTGGCTCCCAGTGCCCAGTGTCCAGCAGCTGGGGTAGAGCAGGTCCAGCCAAAGATGCCCTATAATGGGGAGAAGGTGGGTGTTGGGCATCAGCTGCAGGAGCCATATTACTGCCCCTCAGGGAGTCCAGCTTTGCCCACTCACCTATGAGGAGGGAATGATGTTAACAGCATGTGTTCATTTGTAAGTAAGGAGAGGACATTGATCATGATGGCAGAGGCCTGGTGACGTGTTCCAGAGGTCTCAGAAACTTTTTATTTTTCTGTTGGGAGGAAGTTTTGCAGAGTAGAAAAGGAATCTTGGGGCTGTGGGTGCAGCTCAGTGATAGAGCACATGCTCAGCATGCACAAGCCTCTGTGTTTGATTGCCAGCGCCAGAAAGAGTATAGAGTGGGATCACAGACTTTCGCTAAGGTTATGTAGAGGACCATCAAGGGTCTGGAGCCATCTTAGAGGGATCAGGGCACTTTCAGACTTAGCTAGAAAACAGCAGTCCAGGAACCGCAACCTGGTCCATAGCTGATTCCACCCTAATTCTCTTCTGACCTAGCAGCCAAATCTCAGATGGAAATGAGGCCAGCATCAGGGGAAGTCCCAGGAGCACTGAGGATGACAAGTACTGGAGATGGCTGGTGGAGATCTCAAGAAGGGGAGAGATGTGGGAATAGGACACTTGGAGAGAAACAGGACCATCAGATATAAGGCAGTGACAAGGGAATGTAACCTCTAGATTTCAATGTGGGGGTTAGCTCAGTTTGTAGAGCGCCACGCTGCTCTCTGAGAACCTAGGTGTGATGCCCAGTACTGCAAATATGGGAGAAAGATGAGGCAGCCCTCTGCAGAAACAATCCCGCAACAATTAGCCATTGAAAACTCTATGAGGGTCACCACGAGTCAGATTTAGCTCAGTTTGTAGAATGCTGCTCTGCATTCTCCGAGGTCCTGGGTTGGATCCCCAACACCACAAATATGGGAGAAGGAACCGACAGCCCACTCCTGATACAGTCCCAAAGTAATCTGCCATTGAAAACTCTATGAATAGCAGAGAAGCCTGGACATAGTGCCGGCCATGGCACAGACTTGTGGAGTAATTTGGTCTGTTGTACGTAGGGTTGCTGTGAGTCAGACATGGCTCAATGGCACCTAACAACAACAAGATTTTAATGTTCCCTCTGTTCACATAACCTACCCCCATTACTAATATTCCACTGGCCTCAGAAGAGGGAAAATTGTCAGAAATTTGGCTGCAATACTAGCAACACTGGTCAGCACTTGAAATGCATTTTTCATTCATCAATTAAACAACTAGTATATGATATTTTAAATGGCAGGGATATAATGGTAAATAAAACAGGCAAAATATAACAAGCAAAGCAAAACAACAATAATAACAACAAAATGGTGCTGGGGACATGTCTCATTGGGAGAGCACTTGCCTAAGATGTGTGAGGCCCTGGGCTCAATCTTGAGCACCACAAAACAAAATAAAACAAAAACAGCAACAAAATAAGTAGATGAAGTCATTTCAAGTCTCAATAAGTGACATAAAGGAAGCAAGCAAGGGTCTGAAATGGCTAAATGGTCAAGAAAGCATTTATTGTTGTTAGGTGCCACCGAGTTGAATCCAACTCGTAGTGACCCCTTGTATGAAACACTCTCTGAGACTGTGCTGTGCCGGGTGCTATTTTCAGTGCTCTGCTATTCATAGGGTTTTCAATGTTGGACTGTTTGGGGAGTGGGTTGCTAGGTCCTTCTCCCTAGCTTAGAGCACCTAGTATTCCCAGGTGGTCTATCCAAGGACTAATCAGACTAACCCTGCTTAGCTTCTGAGATCAGGTGGGATTAGATGCCAGGGTGCTATGGCTGCAGACAGCATTTATTGAGAAAGTGGCATTTAAGTAGAAATCTGCTGCAAATATTGTGAAACCCCAGATAAAGTTCTATTTGTTCTGTGATGGATAAATAAAATGTTTTCCTTCTAAGGGGGAAACTACAAGAAAGACTAGTTAGTAGTAGTGATAGTGCCCTTTAGAAGAGAGACATCTCCACTTCCCACCCATTACTGTCAGCCATTCCCTCCCAGGCAGTTTTGCAATACTGTTTACCAATAGGGGCTGAGGCTTGGACATTTGGCAATGGTGAGACATTATTTCCTAAATTGCTAGTACAGGGGCAAAGCTGAAAAGGCCTGGGGAAACCTCAGGAAGGCCTCTGATGATTATAGCCAAAAAAAAGTTTTTCTCTTGAATATTTCTAAGTTTATCTCTCTGTGTGGTACCTGAGTGTATAGAAGCACCAGTCTGTTTAGTTGCCTTGGGGCTTTAGTTGAGTAGGGCTTGATAGTACACAAAAATGTTAGTTCACACATATTCTGCCCCCCTCTACTGTAGAGATAAACTCAACCATAGAATGGGGATCTCCAGTCCACCCCTAATTCCATTTATGGGCACCAGGACCTATTGCCATTGTGATTAGAGTCACAGCTGAACATCAAGGGCACGGGCTAGTCACCGCTGGAAAGCTGCTGAAGGGGGATGGGGGCTTCTGCCGGGAAGAGGGAATCTTAGATTCAGATTTCTTTTCAGACTTTGACCTTATTTGCTGTGATGTAATCAGTCAATATTGGCAGAGTCCTAGGAGATAGCTTCTTCCCAATAGGATTGGAAGTGGGGTAGCTGTGCTGCCATCTGCCTATATAAAGTCCAGCCCAGTGCCCCGTGCTGTCCTGTGGCCTTTCCAGCTCAGCATGGCTAAGACTCTGGGAGCACCGATTATACTGGGGTTGCTGGGCCTGTGCTGGTCTCTGGCCATAGCCAGCCCTCTTCCTCTGTGAGTAAAGCTGGGACTGGAGGTAGAGGATTGTGGTCTGGGCTTGGGTTAGATGGGACTAGTTTTTCGGCCTGGGTCAAGAGCTAGGGGAGAAGGATTGGTCACAATGAGCCCTGACATCTATGTGTGTTCTCTCTAGGACTAGTGCCGATGGGAGTGTTGCTGAAGGAGAGAGTGGGACCAAGCCAGACCCAGAGGAGTTCGGTGAGGCTTCAACTCCTTGAGCCTGTCTAGTGTGTCTCTGCATTTCATCATCATACTGGGTTTTTTGTTGTTGTTGTTGTTATTGTTGTTGTTTATTTGTTTTTGTTTTTACCTTACCATCTCCCCAACTCCACCCCAGAACACTGCTCTGATGGCTGGGGTTTTGATGCTACCACCCTGGATGAAAATGGGTCCATGCTGTTTTTTAAAGGTAGGAGGGAGGCCTGGTATAGTGATAAATACTTATAATCCAAGCATGGGGGAAGTGGAGGAGGAAGAGCATGGGTTCAAAGTCAGCCTATGCAACAGAGAGAGTTCAAGGCCAGCCTGGGCTACATAGCAAGATCCTGTCTTAAAAAAACAAAAACAAACAAATATAAAGATAGGAGGCACTGGAGTTGGAGCATTTGGGATCAGATGTGGTCCCCTTCAGAGAAGGTGTATAGGAGGGCTAAGGAATTATTTAAGGGTGTCACTGATAGTTTTCCTGTAACTGTCTCAGTGGGCGAAGGTTTATTCTGAGTCCCTCAGTGAATGTGGGTTTTTCAAGGGGATTCTGTGTGGAACAGTCGCACGTGGACCCGGGAGTTAATCTCAAAGACATGGAAGAATTTCACCGGTCCTGTGGATGCTGCATTTCGCCATAGTGCCAACAGTGTCTTCCTGATCAAGGTAATACTGGGCCAAGGGCAGAGTTGAGTGAGAAAGGGGTAGAATCAATCCAGAGAGTCTCCTTCAAATGTCCTTGACACACAGCCTGTCTTAGTCCATTTTTTGTTACTATAACAGAATACCTGAGACTAAGCTGGGATTTAGCTCAGTGGGTAGAGCGCTGCGCTGCAGTCTCTGAGGCCCCGAGTTCAATTCCCAGCACCGCAAGAATGGGAGAAGGGCCTGGCAATCCACTCCCAAGGCAATCCCAAAGCACTCAGCCATTGAAAACCCTATGAGGGTCGCTATGAGTCGGATACTGACTCGACGGCACCTAACAACAACAACAACAAGTAAATTTAATGAACAGAAATTTATATGGCTTATGGTTCTGGAGTCTGGGATATCCAAGAGCAGGTGTCAGCATCTGAGAAGGGAATAATGACACTAATCTATTCAGAGGGCAGAGCCCTGATGACCTAATCACCTCTTATAGGCTTCACCTTCCAACACTGTTGCATTGGTGATGAAGTTTCCAAAACGTGAACTTTGAGGGACACATTCAAACCATAACAGGAAGCTTGGTGCTGTGCTGCACACTTGTAATCCCAACTACTTGGGAAGCTGAGGCAGAGGGATCACAAGTTCAAGGCCAGAGGCAGTCTGTATAACATAGTGAGACTGTCTCAAAATCTCAAAATGAAAACTACAAAAGGGGCTGGAGGTGTACCTCAGTGGTAGAGCACTTGGATTCAACCTCCTGGTCCAAAAAAAAAAAAGAAAAAGAAAAAGAAAGAAAGAAAAGGAAAGGAAAGGAAAGGAAAAAGAAAAACCCTAGCTAGGCCCATGTAATAGGTACCAAGTTTCCTTCCCCTATGCCTTCTTTTTCCCAAAAGCTCAGGCTAAGGGAGAGTGTATGCATGTGGTCCTGGAAGGCACAACATCCAGTGGCTTTTCTTGATTCCCAATCTTAGCTCTAGCAGGGGCTCTGCCATACCTAACACTGTAGGCCATCCTGTCCTTACTACAGTTTCTTCCTTTAGCTTACATGACACTGTATCAGGTCCTCTTCATATGCAGGGAAGGTTGTTCCCAACACAATGGCTCCTAGTGAGTGAAGGATGGAGTAGATTAAGCCCCAGGCTTGGGCCCAGGCTGTGTCTGCTGAGAGAGGAAGGGGCACCTTCTCCTAACTTACTCAAGGTGCTTTGTGACTGGGGTATCCCTGACTGCAAGCTTTGTTTTCCCTCTTGCCTCTTTTCCCTTCTTCCCAGGTGTCTCACCGTCAGCAAGACCCTAAATGTTCCTTGGGGGTCCACGTAGCTCTTCCATACACCCTTCCTGGGTGATCTCAACCATTGCCACGACTCTGACGACTCTATGCTATAGACACCAGATCTGGATCTCTCTCCTGAGCTCCAAACATTTCTTTCCAATTTTCTGGCTGAGATCTCTTAGATGTTCCACAGACCCTCAAATCCAGCATCCCTCAAAATAAGTTTAGCATCTTCCTTACAAAGCAGTCTTTCCTTCCCTTTTCCATATTTTAGTAAAGGCACCACTGTGTGCCTGGCTACTACAAGCCAGGGACACACGGGCCTCATAGATCTGATCCTTGGTTGTCTCCTCCCCTGCCATGTGTACTGTATGCCAGCCATATAAGACTACATAAAGGTTCCTGAACACATGGTGCGCCCTCATTTGGGACAATACCTGCTGCTCTCCTTACCTTTCCACCTGGAAAATCCTGCTTATTTTTCAACTCTTAGACCAATTGTTTCCTCTGTACTACAGATCCTTTTAGGGCTTTCCAAACAGACTGATAAACTCCCCCTGTGTTCTTAACACACTTTGCATGCTTCCTACCTTTGTGGCTGCATGGCTTGGATTGTAGGAATTGCTTCTGCTTTTGTGCAGTGAACTCCTTGAAGTCAAAGATAGGATCTTGCTGGGTGTCGTGGCACATGTCTAGTAATACCAGCTCGTGAGAGGCCTAGCCAGGAGGATCGTGAGTTCAAGTTCAGCCTGCATTACATAGTGAGACTGTCTCAAAAAAAAAAAAAAAAAAAAAAAGAAAAAGAAAAAGAAAAAGAAAAACAAATAAACAAAAACTTCAAGTCCAAACCCAAACCCAAAACTGATCTTGTGACCCCTTGATCCTCAGTGCCTCTCACAATATCTAGCCTGTAATGGTCATGCAGTAATTGCTTCTTGCATGAATGCAAAAATAAATTAACAAGTACATTTATGAAGGGACACATAATTGCATAATAACTATTTATGCATGTGCTTGCCAAAATTGATAGTGTTATAATTAAACATACCACAGGAGTGTCTAATTATATATAGCCAGATGTGCATGCATTATAATAGTGACTTTATTTGCACAGTCAAATTGAAAGTATGTATTATATAATGGGCAACACATTGCCCATAGAAGAATTGAAAGTATGTGGGGCCAGAAGAAGATATTGTATAAATGCAACAGATTGAAAATGTTGTGTGTGAATGCAGAGTGGCAGGGTCTGGGAATGCACAGTTAAAATGAGAATGCTTTTGGATTCAGGGGGACAAAGTCTGGGTGTACCCTCTTGAAAAGAATGAGAGAGGATATCCAAAGTTGCTTCAGGATGAATTTCCTGGAATCCCATCCCCAGTGGATGCAGCTGTGGAATGTCACCGTGGAGAATGCCAAGAGGAAGGCATCCTCTTTTTTCAAGGTCAGTCCAGGCGGGAATCCAAGAACCTGGAGTAGTGGTGGATTGATGGGGATGGAGTAGTGGTGCTAATAGTGATTGTGGTGGAGCCACTATAGAGCTTTTTCAAGTAAGGAAAATAGAGACGCCAGTTTTAGTCTAGAGGCAAGAAGGGGAAGCGGGGGGAATCACTCTGATGAAAACAACCAAGCTAAAATTTCTCTATTAGCTGGGTATGGTGGCACATGCCTGTAATCCCAGCAATTTAGGAGGCAGAAGCAGGAGGATCGCAGGTTTGAGGCTAGAGGCTGCCTGCATAACTTAGCAAGACCCTGTCTCAAGATTAAACGTAAAAAAGGAGCTGGGGGCATAGCTTAATGGCAGGGCACTTGTAAAGTATGCACAAGAGCCTGAGTGCAGCCCCCAGCACCATTAATTAATTAAGAAAAATAAAAGTTTTCTATTATTCCCCATGACCCTAGGACAAATGTTCCTTAGACTTAAGTACAAGGTCCACCATGATCAACTGATACTGATCCTCCAGCTTTGCCTCTTCTTACCTTTACCTTGAATACTAAGCTCTAGACACTCTGCACTATTCCCCATATACTCAATTTGGTTCATGCTTCATGCTCTTTCATCTGTCAGGTTCCATCCCTCACTCTTGTCTGCCTTGTAACTCCTACTTCAGATTTCAGTTTAAGCATCATCTCCCCTCAGAGGTTTTTCCTTGTTCTCCATGCTGCCAACCTGATTGTGTGTACCTTGGTGCTGAGTTTTGTTTTCTGATCACTGTGCTCAATTGCCTCCCTGCTGCACTGTGTGGTCAGTACATAACTGACCCATCCCAGGCCCTGGAGCAAGCACAAAGGAGGTGTAACCTAGCCTCAGTGAATGCTTTTTGATTTATCGGAGAAAGGTAACCACAAGTGGTTCTGGGACTTGGCTACAAGAACCAAAAAGGAGCGTTCCTGGCCAGCTGTGGGGAACTGCACTTCTGCCCTGAGGTGGCTTGGACGCTACTACTGCTTCCAGGGTAACCAATTCCTTCGCTTCAACCCTGTCAGTGGAGAGGTGCCCCCCAGATACCCTCTGGATGCCAGAGACTACTTCATGCGCTGCCCTGGCAGAGGTGAGAAAGCCCTAGCCTGCAGGACCTTCTCAAATTCATGCATCTTCCCTGAACTTATGGACCTCATGCGCCCCATCTCCAACCTGAACTCTATGTTGTAACACCTTGGCCTCTACCCAGGCCCTGTTTCCATTTGGACTCTTCCCATTGTCCTCATATGGGGAAGGCCCACACTCCTACTAACCCCAGCCATCTCTTCCTCCTCAGATCCCACTCTGACCTCTACCTCCCTTTTATTCCCCTCACCTATTTCTTCCCCCAGGCCATGGAAAACACAGGAATGGAACTGGCCAAGGAAATGGCACCCACCCTGGGTATATGCGCTGTAACCCAGATCTAGTCTTGTCTGCCTTAGTGTCTGACAGCCACACTGCCACCTATGCCTTCAGTGGTGAGTGATTCCCCCAAGTCCCCATCTCCCTTCTCCTATCTCTTTCCCTTGAGCCTCTCTTCTCAGATACATTTCCTCCATGTTTATCACTATTTCCTATGTTTTGTTCCCTCTGGCCCTTCCTTCAGCATGCCCTTTTGCATCCTCTTCTCCTCTGATGCATATTTTTCAGCCTTGCCCCTCATTGCCCAAGCCTATAACTCCATGGCCTGTTTACCTCCCAGTGTCATCTTCTCCCAGGTCTGTGCCCTCTCTGGATCCCTCTGGGCCCCAGTGTCTTCTTTGCCCAATGCCCTGGCAAATATTCTGCTCTCTGCTGCTCTCTGGACTTCCCTATGTCTCTGTGCCTCCTTGTAAACCTTTGCCTGTGCCTGTCTTTCTGGGTACTATGGCTCCCTCTGAATTGATTTTTCAGGAACTCTCATCCTTTCCCAGATGCCTTGTTCCTATGTCTAGGCCTCTGGGTTCAGCATCACCTTGGAATAAGATATTCCCATTGCTGAAAAACAGATAAGAAGTACTGGATTCCCAAGGCCTTTAGAAGTTAGTGTCAAGGAGCTGGGCATGGTGGCGCACACCTGTAATTCCAGTGGCTCAGGAGGCAGAGGCAGGAGGATCACAAGTTCGAGACCAGAGGCAGTCTGCGTAACTTATCGAGACCCTGTCTCAAAAAAGAAAACAAAAAGTGGGCTGGGGTGCAGCTCAGTGGTCCAGCACTTGCAATGCATGCAAGCCTGAAGCCCTGGGTTCAGCCCCCAGTACCACAAAA
>VMDO01001122.1:42076-160310 GCA_007922755.1 Pedetes capensis | reverse complement strand
CATCCAATGATACCTGCAGATGGTCTGGGATTAGTCAGGAAGGTCGTGATGAGTCATCCTTTACTTGAGGATATCTCTGAGAGAACAAACAACCATATTGCACGCAACCTAAGATATACACATGATCAAATACAAAAGTGGGGTAAAAACACACCAAGAGAAGGTCTTGAGCAGGGCTGTGATATGTTGTGACATATTTATTACAAGATCCTAGCTTCTTCTGGAGCATCAGCCATAAAGATATGATTGTGTAAGCAGGGAATCCACCTAGTAGTTCCTGCAGCTGTCCAGATTGGAGGTGATGACAATTGAGACTTGGGTGATAGCAGCAGAGCTGGTGAAGGGTCATCATGATGTATTTTGGAGGTAGAGGAAACAGTATCAGGTGACAGATTGGATAGTGGTAGAGTAGGGAAAAAAGAGGTTTCAAGAATAGAAGCTTTTTGAGACTGGGTAACTAAGTAATTAGTGGTTTCTTTTTCTTAAATAGGGAAACTCTAGGGTGTGTGTATACATGTGCATATGTGTGTCTGGTGCAGGGAGAAATCAGTTTGAACATGTTAGGTTTTTGGTGCCTAATGGCACCAAATGAGCATGTCAGACAATTGCATTTAAGTCTGAAGTTCAAAGGATGGGTCAGTCAGAGCTGATGAGAACTTATTGGAAGTCCTCAGCATGTAGATAGTATTGAAAGCCCCAGGACTAGGTGACATTACCATGGAAGTGAGAGGTTATAGAGAAGAAAGGAGTCCTTAACTGATAGTTAATAGTCTGAAGAGAATAGTCAACAAGATAAGAAGAACATAGGAAGAGTCTGTATCATAGGAGTTAAGATCCAAAACAGGTATTTATTTTAAAATTGACTTTTCTTTTCTTTTTTGTAATATTGGAGGTTGAACCCAGGCCTTGCATAGGCTAGGCAAGTGCTCCACCACTGAGCCTCATCCCCAGAGCCTTTTTCATTTTTTATTTTGTAACAGGGTCTCATTAAATTGCACAGGCTCCTTCTGGCTTTGGACCTGTGTTCCTCCTACCTCAGCCTCCCCAGTAGCTGGGATTACAGGCATATGCCACAGTGCCTGACAAAAAAAGAAGGAGATGGGTGTGGCAGCACACATCTGAAATCCCAGAATTTGGAAAGCAGAGGCAGGAGGATTGCCACAAGTTCAAGGCCAGCTTGAGCTACATAGTGAGACCCTATCTCAAAAAGCTAAAAAGAAGAAGAAGGAAGAAGAATAATAAGAAGGAGGAGAAGGAGGAGGAGGAGGAGGAAAAGGAAAAAGAAGAAGAAGAAGAGGAGGAGGAGGAGGAGGGGGGAGAAGAAAGGGAAAAAGAAGTGGTGCTCAGTCAAATGCTGGAGAGAGGTAGAGTCAGGTGAAGATAGAGAATTGACCATTACATTTGGAAGCTACCAGTGACCTTGGTAAGAACAATTTCAATAGAGGAAGGAAACAGAATTATAATTGAAGAGGACTGACAAAAAAAGAGTAAATGGAATCCTCAATAATTCCATTAATAAGTGTTATGGAAAAAGGAGAAGAAAACCAGGGTGCTGACCTTGCTACTCCCTCCCTCTCTTGCAACCTCACAGGGATCAGAGAACACTGCCAGAGTGAGAATGCTCAGTAGGAGCTTGTTGTGATGCTTTTCTTTCAACTTCTGGCCGCTACCCCTCACTATCTATAACCACATCTCTGCATGTGGATACCTGAGATATGCAGGAAGCCCCACCAAACCCCATGGTGTTGGCCTTACCTGGAACTTTGACTGCTGGTCCCCATGCTTGCCTCTCTGTCAGTTCTAACTAGGCCACCGTTCCCAACGTTGCTGATCAAGTCTTGCTCTGCTGCTGCTTCTCACCTGGCCTCTTCCTTGTGAGCTCTGGATGCCTTCTCCCCGTCTCATGACTCACCCCTACCTCTGCCACCAGCCACTTCACTGCCTGGGTTCTTACCATGAACATTAGCACTTCTCTCATACCCACAGGGTCCCACTACTGGCGTCTGGACACCAGCCTGGATGGGTGGCATAGCTGGCCCATTGCTCATCAGTGGCCTGAGGGGCCCTCGACAGTGGATGCTGCCTTTTCCTGGGACAATAAGCTCTATCTGGTCCAGGTGTGTGCTGAGAGAAAGGCTTGAGATGGAAACTGGGACAGGAATACCAGGCTGTATGTTGATTACTTCCTTTGTCCTCCAGGGCACCCAGGTGTATGTCTTCCTAGTAAAAGGAGGCTATAACCTAGTAAGTGGTTATCCAAAGCGGCTGGAGAAGGAACTTGGGAGCCCTTATGGGATCAGCCTTGAGGCTTTGGATGCAGCCTTCACTTGTCCTGGTTCTTCCCGACTCTACATCATGGCAGGTGAGGGGCTTCTGGTGCTAAGAAGGGAATTGTTCTTCTGCCTTTCCATGGCATAGATCCCCACCAGAGTATGAAAAGGGCTAAGTCAGGATCCCCAGGGAGTTAAATCCATTTTATGTTTGATGTCTTCTTCCCAGGACGGCGGCTATGGTGGCTGGACCTGAACTTAGGAGCTCAAGCCATATGGACAGAACTTCCTTGGCCCCATGAGAAGGTTGATGGGGCCCTATGTATGGAAAAGTCTCTTGGACCCAACTCATGTTCTGCCAATGGTCCCAGCTTGTACCTCATCCACGGTCCCAATTTGTACTGCTACAGCGATGTGGAGAAACTGAATGCAGCCAAGGCTCTTCCCCAGCCCCAGAAAGTCACCAGCCTCCTGGGCTGCAGTCACTGAGGAGACTCTGACAAAACTCTGGCCTAGCCCCTCCCACCTCCCTACTTTCCTCCTAATAAATCCACATTGCTTCTTCAGATGAATCTTGGGGTCTTGGTTGTGGAATGATTTTTCTTTTGAGGCTCTCAAGCTCAAACAAGGCTATGGGAAACAGGGAGGGGAGGGGCTGAGGGACAAACCTGCATGGGTGATTCTTTCTTCTTTTTGCAGAGTGGAGGGGTTGAAGCCAGGGCCTTGTACATGCTAGGCAAGTGCTCCACCACTGAGCTGCACACCTAGCCCCTTTTTTTATTTTTCATTCCAAGATAGGGTCTTGCTAATTTGTGCAGGCTGCCTCTGGCCTTGAACCTGGAATCCTCCTGCATCAGTCTCCTGAGAAGGATTGATTACACACATGTACCATGACACCTCACAGATTCACAGATAGTTCCTAAATCTAGACCACTGCCTTTTTTTTTTTTTTTCCCCTGTACTTGGGGGCTGAACCCAGGGCCTGGCACATACCTTGCAGATGCTCTACTACTAAGCTGCACCCCCAGTCCATTTAAATTTTTTTTTCTTTTGAGTCTGGGTCTTGCTAAGTTATACAGGCTGCCTCTGGCCTCAAACTCAAGATCCTCCTGCCTCTGCCTGAGTTGCTGGGATTACTGGTGTGTGCCACCATGCCTGGCCTAGAACACTGACTGTTTCTAGACTCTCTACACCTAGTGAGAAAAAGAGGACCAGAGTAGAAAGAGAAACTGCTGCATTAACACGCACAGTAAGAAACAGAACTAGGCTTCCAACCCAATCTACTAGTAGCAGGCCATGAATTGGCTCCAGGCATTAGGAATCACAGGGCCTGGGCCAGCTAGGTCCTCATCGATCCTCCTCCTGACTGCATCCTCTCAGCTGCTGAAAATTTTGCAGACTGATGTCCCTGCTTCAGCTACCCAATTACTATGGCCAAATTCTGACCCTATTTATCCCTGGCAATTGTTTCACCTATGAAGAAATTCTTTCACTTCCAATAGCCAACTTGTGAGCATAACCACTTGTCTTTATCCTTCTACTTCCCTCACAACTCCATTCCCATGCTTCTGCCCTTTGTTAATCTCAGTTTTCCATTCCCTAAAAGCCATTTTTTTTTCTGCCCAAGATGAGCACCAAGGTCAATCATTTGAATGACTTTCTTAACAATATGTTTATTTTCCTGCTGTACTTTAACTTTTATCTAACTATAAACAAAGAAAACAAAACAGAACAAAACAACAATAGAAACCAACTATAGGTCAGAGGAGTGAGAGCTTTTGAGTTAGACATGTCTGACTTCCCAACCTCAGCTAAACCTAATGACTCTTTGAATTGAGATACTTAATCTCTCTGAGCTGTGTGTGCATGAACCTTGCATGTTTATGCAAAATAGGGATGTGTATTGGATCCCATGCTGTTCAATATTGAAACCACTCTGGATATTCCAAGTACAGAAGGATTTAAGGCAAGAATGTTGTTACAAAGTTGTAGAGAGGTTTGGAGACACAAAAGAGAAAGCCTGGTTATCCAGATCAGGAAGTTACTACCAATCTTTATTTAGAGGAGCAAAAGGGAGAAAAAGTATTGCTTAGAGATCCAGAAGCTGGAGCCCACAAATCTATACTAGCTTGTACTGCTGATGCTGCTGGAACCATCTCCATTTTTTATCCAGCAGAAACTGCTGCTGCTGGTGTTGCCAGAGGCACTTGCAGAAACAGAAGGGCTTTTCCCTTTCTCCCACCTTCAGGCTTAACTGGAACCAAGCTGAGAAGAGAGTGGGAACTGTAGTTTTTCGATCTCCAGCCCTGATGGTACAGGGGAGATTGGAGAAGAGTGAATGCGAGAATGACTGCCAACAAGCAACATCTCTCACACGTATTCATACTTATAACTCTTACTTGCAAGTGATAAACTCAAAGTGATGTAAGCAAAAAGGAAATTTATTGACTTGTGTAGCTAAAAAATCCATAGGCACATTTTTACTTCAGGCAGAGGTAAGTATAAGCATTAAGCTGATGCTATCAGGCCTCTCCCTCCCCCAAGCCTTCTCTCTTTCTGAGTTCTGCTTTCTTTGGGTTGGATTCATTCTCAGGAAGGTTTATCCTCCCTAGTGGCAAGATGTCTACCAGTTTGACACTCTACCAACTATCTCCCCTGATAGTTACACGAAAGTCCTTGGATCTGATTTTCAGTGGCTCAAATTTAGTCATGTGCCCTTTTCTGAGTTGATAACTTTGACTCTGACAGTCTAGTTTTGGGTTAAGAGCCCACCTGTGAAGTGGGTTGTGGGACAGGAATATATGGATCAGGAGTGGGGAAGAGATGGGTTTCTAAAAATTGATGTATTGTTACCAATAAAAGGGGTGGGGGTGGATGTTGAGTAAATAACAATGGTGACAGATGTTTGCAACAGGATAATATTGATTTGTGAGATTATTCTTGTGCTCCATCCAATCCTCTTTCCCTTTCTCAGCTGAAGACTTTGAAAATGTTGATATTGCTAGTCATGAATGACCTCAACTTCTTCCCTGCTCCAACTCTTTACCCCACATGTCCATCCCTTTTATCCTCACTTCTATCCCTTCAGACTATAAAGTTAAGGTGTCCAATTCCACATGAGTCCTTGATCCCATCCCCTCTCATTGTCTCCAGGATCTCACTGTCTTTCATCTTTTTTTTCTTTATTTTTAAATTCACGTTTCCTGTTAGTATTTTTTGATAGTTTATACTCATGTTTTAAGTTTCTACCATCTTTTTAAAAAACCTTTATTTATTACTAGTATTATTTTGTGGTGCTTGGGATTGAACCCAGTGCCTTGTACCTGCTAAGAAAGTGCTCTACTACTAAACTACCTGTCCAGATCAATTTTCTACCATCTTTATTTTTTTTTTAATTCTGAAGTTTTTTGCAGTTCTAGTGGTTGAACCCAGGTCCTCACTCATGCTTTGTAAATGCTTTATCACTGAGCTGCACCCCCAGCACATTTTTTACTTTTTATTTTGAGGTAAGATCTCACAAAGTTCCACAGGCTATCTCTAGCCTCAGACCTGTGATCCCCTTGTCTCTGCCTCCTGAGTTGCTGGGATTATAGGCATGAGCCACCACACCCAGCTTTTACCATCTTTAAAAAAAAGATACAGATCTTTTTTAACCTGAGAGATGAACTTTATTTTATTTTTCAATTTAGTTTTCTAATCATTAGTACTATTTTATTGTCAATTATATTTATAAGCTATGTTTTGATATATGTATAAAATATGAAATGATTGAGTCAAGTTAATTAACTTATCTCACTTCATTTATCTATCTTTTTTATGATGAGACATTTGCAATTTATTCTCTTGGAGTTTTTCTGAAATATACATCACATTATCTTTGACTATCCCACACGTCTGTCAGCTTATCATGCTGTAGCGGCTTGCATGTTGCCATGATGCTGAAAGCCATGCCACCGATCTTTGAGGTACAAGTAGGGATAGGTTTCAGCTGAGCTTCCAACTAAGACAGACAAAGGAGAAGGATTTGGCAGCCCACTCCTGAAATAATTAGCCATTGAAAACCCTTTGAGTAGCAGAGAAGCACTATCAAATATTGTGTCAGAAAATGAGTCCCCTAGTCTGGAAGGCATTCAAAAGACAACTGAGGAAGAGCTATATTCTCAAAGTAGAGTTGACTTTATTGATAGGATTGGAGTAAAGCCCTTTGGGACCTCCTTTTGCTGATGTGGCACTACTCAAAATGAGAAGAAACGCAATGGCTGTAACAATGGGCTTAAACATAAAAAGATCATGTACACAGCACAGTGTTAAGTAGTGTTTCTTTCTGGTGTACATAGGGTCATTATGAGTCGGACCTGACTCGATGACACCTAACAATAACAACATCTTTGACTATAGTCATCCTGCTGTGTAACAGATCTTGTGTGTGTGTGTGTGTGTATGCACGCATGTGTGTGTGTGTGTGTGTGTGTGTGTGTGTGTAACAAATCTCAATGCTATTCTTCCTATCAGGAACTTTGAACCCTTTGATCAACAACTTCTCATTTTCTCCTTTCCCACTCACACCCCAAGTCCCCAGTAACCACCATTCTACTATGTACTTCTATGGGTTCAACTTTTTACATACAAGTGAGATCATGTGGTATTTCTCTTTCTGTGCTCAGGCTTATTACACTTAGTATAATGACCTCCAGATTCATCCATTTTGTCACAAATGATAGGATTACTCCTCTTTTTAAGGCTGAATAGTATTCCATTTTATGCATATACCACATTTTCTTTTTCTGTTCATCAGTTGCTGGACACTTAGATTGATTCCATATTTTAGCTATTGTGAATAATATTATGATGAACATTGGAGTTCAGATGTCTCATTAACATATTGATCTCTGTTCCCTTGGAATATACTCAGGAGTAGGATTGCTGGATTATATGGTAATTCTACTTTTAAGTTTTTAAGGAAATACCATACCACACAAACAGAATCTTTAACCTCATATCACTTTCCATCTACTGTCTGTTCTTTCTTCCAAATTTCTCAAAAGGAGGTTCTGCACTTATTTATTCTTTCTCCTCTTCCATTTATTCAATTCATCACACTGTGGCTTCTGCCTCCATTTTCTGCTGATATAGATCAAATCACGGGAACTCATGACCTCCATGTTGCTGAATTCAAAGAATACCTTTTGCCTTAACCTAATTGGAAATCTTTACTATATTTGATGCTATTAACCACCTATTTCTCCCTGAAAGTCTTTTCTTCCTTGGATTTTTTCCATGGCATTACTTTCTACTGATTCTTCCTTCTGTTTCTTCTCAGTTTTCTTCTTAACCTCCTTTTCCTTTGCTGGTTCCCTAAATGTTGGCACTTCCAGAGTTCGGTTCTCAGTCCTTTTCTCTTCTTACCTTATTTGCTGTTATGTGCCTGTGTTAGAATAGTTCTTTTGAATGATGTTGAGGAAGTTCTTGTTCGTCCTCAAATTTGATTTTCAGATTTCACTTTGTATAGTATGTGGGAAGATTTTACTCTTTATAGATTTTCCAAGTGAAAATCACCACCCAGAACTGAATGACCCCTGAGAACTGAACTCTGGAAGTGCCAACCCAGAAGAAAGGAGATTTATTAGATCAGCTAATCTATATCTATATCTATATCTATATCTATATATGTTTAATGTTACAACCATATATATATGTACATATATATATATATATATATATATATATATATATATATATATAGTTGTAACATAAAAACAATGCTTACATGTAGTGCAGCATAAAGCTTTTCTGTTAATAGAGGTGAAAACTCTGTCCTCTCATATAGGTGACTTGGATGCCAATTGCCAGGTAATGACGATTGGCCTGTCTATCAAATAAAAACAAACAAAACATAAACCCATTACTCTTGGTAAGTGACTCTGAATGGATTTGCTTCCATGCCTCCTTTCCTGCTAGGTCCAATGTAGTAATTTTAACAGATTGCTGCCTTGGAGGGACCCACATTGGTCAGAACCATTCACAGCATTCAAGGTGGTTCATAAAGTAATGTCTCCTCTTATGCCACAGAGACCAGAACAGAGAAGATTAACAGTCCAGAAAGAATGAGTGAAGGACACATGTTGATTCCCCATTGGTCAGGAGGTTTTGCAGACCTAGGAGTAGATAAGCAATTCAGGAATACTGCATGTGGGTCAAACACATCAGGCAGAAGATGTGCATGTGAACTGTGCCCCTTCCTTCTTGTACCTTAGCTAATTAGACCCCTTTCTCCATTCTCATTATACTAGCTGTGTCCCCCTGGTTTTGCAAGAGGGACTTGCAACAAAGCTCAGGCTGGCCTCCCAAGTGCTGGGATAACAGGTGAGTACTACCTTGCCTGGCTTCCTTGTCACTTTTTAATTTATTTTTTGCAGGGCTGGTGGTGCTGAACCCATGGGCTATCTCTGGCTTCAAACTTGCAATCCTTCTGCCTCTGCCTCTTGCATTTATTTATTTATTTATTTATTTATTTATTTATTTATTTTGCTGTACCGGGGTTGAACCCAGGGCCTCATGCTTGCATGCTTTGCAAATGCTGTACCACTGAGCTGCACCTCCAGCCCATTCTTTTTTTCTTTTACTTTTGAGACAGTTACCCAGACTGCCTCTGGTCTTGAACTTTTGATCTTTCTGCCTCTGCCTCCCTAGTTGCTGGGATTACAGGCGTGCACCACCGTGCCTAGCTTTTTTTCTCGTTTTTTGTTTTTTTGTGTTTTTTTTGAGATAGGGTTTTGCTGTGTAGCCCAAGCAGTTCTGAAACTTGCTATGTAAACCAGGCTGATCTCAAACTCACATGAATCCTCTTGCCTCGGCCTCCCAGGTAGAAGATTAACTTTCAAAGTGAATTTTGGTGGGGACCTTCAAACCATAGCAACACCCATACTGGCCTTCCTGTACTTCTCCTGCTACTTGGAATAATTTTCTCTTTGTCTGCCTAGCCTCTCCCTCCTTTATCCCTTTCCATCATTTAATTATCTCTTCCTGTGGAAGCCTCCCAAACCTCCCATGACAAGTTAAACCCACTCATGTAGCTTAAGCTACTTATTACATTTCTAGGCTCAATGTGGCTTTTTTTTTTCTTTTTTTCTTTTTTCTTTTTGTCCTGGGGGTTGATCTCAGGGCCTCACTCATCCTTTTGTATGTGCTTTACCAGAGCCCCACCCCTAGTCCATTTTTCACTTTTTGGGAAAGGGTCTTGCTAAATTGTGCAGGCTGCCATTGACCTTGAACTTTCGACCTTCCTGCTTCCACCTCTCCAGTCACTGGGATTACAGGCGTGTGCCACCACGTCCACCTTCAATGTCTTTCTTCTTGTAAATTTTAAGCTATATGAGAGCAGGATCACTTTCTTGTTTCTTTAGGTGTTTTTAGCACCAAGGACAGTACCTCATGCACTATAATTATTTATTGAGAGTGAATGAATGAATGTGGATGCCTTTCTTCTCCGGGGTAAGTCTTGCTCATTTTATGAGGACTCAAGTTAGATGTCATCTACTCCAGGTAGGTAATAGTCAAATCTGATTCATCTTTGGATTCTTAAGGCCTGGCTTTGAGACCTTGTACATGGTTCACATAGGTATTCGTCAGAGTATAATAAATTCTTAGCCACGAGTCAGGAATTGTTGAAAATGAGTAATAGGTATATGATGGTTCATTATACTATTGTATTTTTGTATATATTTAAAATTTTTCCATAATAAAAAGTTAAAATATTTATGTTCACTTTAAGTCAAATGAAAGTATATTCAAAGATAACCTTGAAGCTTCCCTCTGGGGAAAGCCAGTAGTTGGTGATGGCATTCATTGGGGTTGATGAAGTGGAGCTGCATCCACACTGAGCTCTGTGTGTGTATGAGTTGGGCAGAATGGTCTTTCACTCTCCACGGAAACTCCTTACAAGACTAATAAAAGGAAATGAAATAGCGACTATAGATTTGGGTATCTTTAGAGTTAGGAGAATCACCAGTTGTTCAACATGTTAACAGATTCAATGAAATAAAACTTCTGCCTTAAAGGAGTGAATTTTAGGGGGCTTCTGGTTGGTTACCTTACCCCTCACTATCTGGGCCTCTGGGTCAGCAATCTGACGGGGGCATCTATCTCAGTCCAGGGACGTTCTGTAGGAAATACTGCATCCCACCAACTCTTCCTTTACATTTTTCATTCACATTCTCCCCTTCTTCCTTCACTGGTGTGAATTTCCACTGGGAAGCAATTCATTCTGGACGTCTGCGAGGCTCCGTGTCATAGCTTTACGTTCAGCCGCAGGGGAAGGCTGGTAAGAAACATCTGAGTTCCGGTCTGGTTTCATCACTCACTGTGACTGCGGTAAAGTCACTTTACCGCAGGTAAAGTCACTTTACCTTTCTGAATCTCAACATCTGCCTCTGAAAAATGAGAATAATGGTGGCGAAAGCACAGCGCTGACTGGAGGATAAATGAATGTAAACGGTGGGACACAGAGCCTGGCACAGTGTAAGCGGTCAATAAATACTATTATTATCACCGAGCTGTGTCCTCATTGCCTTCCCCACCAGGACGTCAGGGAGCGTTGCGGCAAGAGCTGAGCACGCTGCCTTCTCCCAGCAGTGCCCGGCGCGGCCACGGCCCCTGCACTGCCACAGCGGCTGCGACTCCATCTCCGGGTGCGTCGCCCTTCGGGGTGCCGGGCCAGGGCCCTGCGGGCGCGCAGGGTGAGTCTGTGGCATTGTAGTGGAGGGTGCTGCCGCGGTGGGCAGGGTCCCAGGGAACCCGCTGCAGCCCTGCCTTCTAGCCAGAAAGTTTGGGATGCGGAGCTCACCGAGGGCCAAGGAACCCTCAGGGTGGGACTCGGGTAAGCTGCAGCTGGTGCCGCCCGCAGGGGCTCGCGCGCACGCGCAGGCGCCGCTCAAGATGGCGCCCCCCCGCCCCCCCGCCCCTTCCCCCACCGCGCGCCTCCGCCGCTCCGGGCGCGGCCCCGCGGCCTGCGCGCGCCTGGGCGGGGGATGTTGTGATGGAGAAGCCGCGGCGGAGCCCGAGCCCCGCAGCCTGAGCCACCTCTGCCACCTGGGCCTGGGGCCTCGCCGCGCAGGTAGGAGCTGCCCCTGCCCAGGACTAGCCCCAGTAGCCGCATCCCGACCCCCAGCAGTCGACGAGCCCTGCAGCCCCTTCCTCGCAGCGGCCCACGTCCCCCAGCCAGGCTCCATCTTCCAGGGCCGCCCTCCGGTCGCGCGCCTTCAGTCTATCCTCCTGCCGTCGCCGTCAGGGTCCACTTTGGTCCTCACACTGCCCCCTCCCCTTGATCTTTACCTCCTGCTCCTCCGGGATGACTTACGGAGAGAGTATAGGGTGGGCGAAGTGAGGGGCGATGGGGGTGTGGGGGAGGGGAGATCTGGGCTGGGAAGGGGAGGTGGAGTGGGGCAGGAGACAGGCCGCAGGGATTCCAGCAGGAGTCCCAGGCCTGGGATCTGTCAAGCCGCATTCTGTTGCCCTCAGCGACCGAGGGGTGTGCCCTGGGCTGGCTGTGTCTCCAGCTCGGCCAGGAGGCCTAGCACTGGCCGGAGCACTCATTAGCAGCAGCTTTCCCACCTCCAGTTCAGAGGTTATTCAGAACCTGTTTTGAGGCCTGGGTGTCTCTTGCATTCTGAGCCCCTGCAGCTATGGTCTCAGCTCTCTCCATCCTTCAGAGCCAAAACCTTACCTACACTTCCTAACTTTCCCATTCATTCTTAAAACCACTCCACTCTGTCTCTGACACCCACTGAAGCTGTTCATGCCAAGGTCACTGGAGACCTCCTTGTGGCAAACTCCAATTGACACTTTGCTGCCATCTCCTTCACCTGTTAGTTGTATTCAGTTGGTGTCCCTTCACTCTCCTTGAAGCGTTTTCCTGGTTTCTCTCCTAGGGATTGTCTGCTGCCTCTCAATCTCCTTTGCTCCCTTCTCTTTGTATGTGCTGATTAAGCTCTTTGGTAGTGTTCTGAACTGTCTTTACTCATTCTGCCCTTTCTCCCTGAGTATTTTATTCATTTCCAAGGCTTCAAATTTCATATAGTTGGCGATGATTCCCAAATGTGTATATCTGGCCCAGACCACTCTCATGAAATCCAAAGCCATATATCTAGCTGTATTCTGATGTTCTTGTTGGACTTCCAGATCTACAGATCCCAAGCTGAGTTATCTTCATTGTTTCCTTCTCTATCTTACTTCCAAGTTTGTTCTTCCTTCAAATCTCAGAAATGACTACTTTCCAATCAGTTACCGAGGCTGGGATCCTGGGCAACATTCTAGATTAATCTCTACATCTTCTGTCTCTCTTCCCCCTCCACATTTAATTTCACCAAGTTCTTTCACATCCACTACCTAAATATTTCTCAGATCCATTTGTTTTACTCCATCCTCACTGCTATCAAACTTAATTTAGACCACTACCCTTTTATTCCTTGACTCCTCCAACAGCATGTTCTCTTGCCTACTTCCCCTTAGCTGTTCTCAACACAGCACCTGGAGTGATCCTTTAAAAGTACATCTGGTCATTTATTCATTCAACTAATAGGATTTGAGCATTTAATATATACAAGGCACTGTATTAGGTACTGAAAATGTAATTAATGAGCAAAATAGACTGGGTCCTTGTCCTCATGGTGCTGTTGTTCCAAGAGGGAAATCAAGTAAGAACAGCATTACAAATGTAATAAATACCATAAAGGAAAAATATATTGTACTTTGAGGGCACACAAGAACAAAAGCTAAACTAGCCTGGGGATAGGGAGAGAGGATACAGAAGGCTTCTTTGAGAACATGACATTTGAACTAAGAAGCAAAGGAGGAATAGGGCAAATTAGGCTAAGAGAGTAGGGGAAGAAGGTTTCAGGCAGAAGGGAAACCATGTAAAGAGAGCATAATGTTGTCCAGGAATCAAAAGACAGCCACTGAGGCTGGAGAGAAACCAAAGCTGGGCAAGGAGGGAGGAAGGCCAGGCTAACAGGACAATTTAGGCCTTGCTAAGAATTTGGATAGTAAGATCTTTGCCCTTGTTGTAGATAGTTGATAGTAGTGGAAGTGCAGAGTAGATGAAGTCCCAATTTTTGTCTCAGAGACAAAATGATCATTACCTGGGGATAGAGTGAATATAGGGAGTGAAGGAGAAGAGTATGTCCAGGATGGCACCTCTACCTCTGGACTGCACAACAGGATGAGTGGACATATCACTGCACGATCCCAGGTCCTGAAAGAGGACCAGTTGGGGGTGAGAGTAAGGAATATAATATGAGTGGGCATATTAGTTTGTGAAGTCTTTAAAATATCCAGATGGAGGGTTGGGGATGTAGCTCAAGGGTAGAGTGTTTGCCTGGCGTACCCAAGGTCCTGGCCTTGATTCCCAGCACCACCAAAAATAAACAAAAAAACAAAATAAAAAAGATATCCAAATAGAGTTGTTGAGTAGAAAGTTGGATGTACACATTTGGAGATTAGATGAAGGATCTGAAATGGAGATGTACATTTGGAAGTCGTCAGTGTATAGGTGGTAACCGAAACTGTAGGAATGAATGAATACCTCTATTAATATAGGATAAGAAGGAGAAAAGGACGCCAGAACAAGCTGTGAGAAACTTAGCCTGTACTGGCTGATATAGGAAAATGAGCCAGCAAAGGCGTGTACGAAGCCAACATACATCAGCCAGAAGTGTGGAAAGAAAACCAGGAGTGTAGAGCATAGAAGCCATGAATGAAAGTTGGATGTGGTGTTCATGGGGTCAAATGCTGCAGAGAGTACAACCAAGGTGACCAAGTATCCATTGGATTAAATGACATGGGAGCCATGTTGACCTTGGTAGGAGCTATTACCAAGTTATGCTGGGAATGGAAGCCAGAATACGAAGGATTGAGGAATAGGAGGTGAGGAAATGGCAACAGTGAGGAGAGAATGCTTTCAAGAAGTTTGCCTGTGTTGGGGAGAACAGAGGTAGAGCAGTAAATGGCTCTGGAGGAGGGTTGAGTCAAGAAGTATTTTGTTTTCAAGTTGGGAGGTTGTGGATCCCATGAGAAGGAGATGTTGATTATACAGAAGAGAAAAATGGGTAAATGGTGGTGGAAAACCCCAGAAAGGTATGACAGGAGAGACCTTGATTATTGGTGCAGCAGTTGGTTTTAGAAAGAAAAGAAGGAAAGTAGTCAGTAAGTTTGTATATTTGAGGATATTTTCCAACTAATAGCTTCCCTTTCCTCTGTGAATTAGGAGGGAAGATCATCTTTGAGAGGTTGGGAATGTTGAAGGGTGATCCAAGAGAGCTGTGTTCGAGGCTCACACAG
Source organism: Pedetes capensis (assembly GCA_007922755.1). Classification (NCBI taxonomy): domain Eukaryota; kingdom Metazoa; phylum Chordata; class Mammalia; order Rodentia; family Pedetidae; genus Pedetes; species Pedetes capensis. The sequence goes on along the minus strand of VMDO01001122.1, from coordinate 145,707 downwards.
CTTCACTGATGCCTGGGCTAGAGGAGGCCTCAGGTAGCAGTGGTCCCTTGCTTTTCCCCCATCACGATACTCAGTCACTTGTTCAACAAAAAGGGAGTGCTTATAGGTGCCAGGCACTGTTCTAGAGATTGGCATGATACTGCACTGTAATGAGTGTTCAGTCACTATTTCCCCTAGACTGTGAGCTCCTCCAGGAGTAGAACCCTCTCCTCCCTTCCTTCCTTCCTTCCTTCCTTCCTTCCTTCCTTCCTTCCTTCCCTTTTTTTCTTTTGCAGTACTAAGTAGTTGAACCCAGGGTCTCACATGTGCTTTTGCAAGCATGCAATCACTAAGCCATACCCTTAGCCCATTTTTTACTTTGTCTTTTTGAGACAAGGTCTCACTAAGTTATGCAGGCTACCTCTGGCCTCGAACTTGTGATCCTCCTGCCTCTGCCTCCCTTCCCCCCCCCCCAGTCTCTAGAATTAAAGAAAGGCATGTGCACACCACACTATTGCTTTCTCATTCATTATTCGATGCCTAGCACAGTGCCTGCTATCTAGTAAGCTGTTAGGTTAAAAGACTCCTGACTTTGAGCAGGACTCAGCTTGTGCCCTTGTGATCTGATATCAGCTTCTTCAGGTTCAGTGGCTGTTCCTTTTAGTTCCTGCCCAGAGAGCACTGGCCAGCTTCCCACTTTAAGCCAGACCCATTTGGCTCTTTCCATTCTTCGTTTTTTTTCTGTACTTGAGGGTTGAACCCAAGGCCTTGCACATACTTTGCAAGTGCCCTACCACTGGGCTATACCCCCAGCCCATTCTTATTTTTTATCTTGAGACAGGATCTCGCTAACTTACACAGGCTGCCTCTGGCTTCAAACTTGCCATCCTCCTGCCTCTACCTCTAGAATTGCTGGAATTATGGGTGTGACCCATTACACCTGGCTTCTTTCCATCCTTTACAATGCTCCAGGTATGGATAACCTCCATGAGAGAGGAGAGGTTGGGTGTTGTTCTTGAAGAAATTGGGCCGCTGGTCATCTTTTTTGACCTCAAAAATGAGGTAATGGTGTCCACACTGCCTTCAGCTAGAAGCCCAGGCCTCGGCACTGACACTAGATCTTCCCCATTGCATCCGCAGTGCTCTATGCCCTGGTGACCAGATTGGCAGGGCTGCCATGAAGTCGACCTGGTTTTTCACTGTCCCGGCCTCACAGAGCGTGTGTCCTTCTCAGAGCACACTTCCCAGATCTAAGGAGATTGGTTCCAGCCTGTCCTCTGAGAAACCTGGCTCTATCCACCACTGCTTCAGAGAAGGGCTTATCATCCCTAAGATCCTTTCAGCTTGCCAGAGCATGACCCCAATGGGGTCCTCCACATACTGAAACTTACGGAGATGCCGTTGTCAAACAGGCTTTGGGCCATGGTATTGGTTTAAGTGAATTCCCTCCCTCCCTCATTTCCTAGTTCTTAGCTTCATCTGTCCAAGACTCCTGTCCCATCTTACTCTCCTTTCAGGGGCCCTTCATCATTCTCCAGCAACCTCCCTAAGACAACCGTTGCCCATCCCTAGCCTACAGACCACACAAGCTTTCTTGGTGTCTAATCCCAGCCAGTTCTGAGCTTACTGGTTCCTATCCTAGTTCCTCCCACTGTGGTGTCTTTCCATCCTTCCTTTCTGTCCACATGTAGACACACAGCCCACTCTCCTTGGTAATGGAAATGCAAAACTGATTAAGATGTGGTCTCAGGTATTCTGGTAGCACGTGGTACTCAGTGTTGTGTGACACAAAGGAGGGAATAGTCCCTTGAGGGTGGGGAGAGGATAGGAGAGATTGCTTGGGAGCTGTGACCACTAAGCCAAGTTTTGAAATACAAGAAGAGGCTCTCACAAAGGGAAAAAGGATTCCAGGCTGAGGGAACCATGTAAACAAAGACCCAGCCTTTGTTTGACGTGTGTGACACATTAAAGAATCTGCCATGGTCTCTGTGGCTGAGTATAAGGTATGAAGGAGGTGGAAAGGGGGAGGAGGTCTGAGGGGTCATAGGGGTTGGCTCAAGGGACCTCTTGGTATCCTGCTACTGAGCTCAGCTGTTGTCCCAAAGGCAGTGGTGAGCCCTTTAATTTTATGAACTGGAGAGTGACACAATCTGGTTTCCATTTTTGGAAGATTACTGTGGTTTTGGATGGAGGCAGAACTGCCTATTTTTTTTTTTTCTTCATTTATGCCAATGACCATGAATTTCCAAATTGCCCAAGTGGAGCCACCTCAAGCAGACTAAGTTACACGTGAGACAGACACATGGAACAGAAGCCTTTTTTTTTTTTTTTTTCATTTATTTTACAGATGAATGCATAATGTTGTGCTAGGATCTGAGGAGCAAGAAATGGTAGAAAGATGAGCTGTGCCTCTGCATTAGGGCCAGGCACCACACTTGGGGAGATGGGGGAGCCTTGCTGAGGCAGCCTGTGACACCTGCATTCAGTGAAGGCCTTGGGGAGAACTACGCCAGTGGGAAGTCGGGGAGGAGTACCTTAGTGGGGAGCAGTGAGGTAGGGAACTCAGACAAGAAAGCCGTTCAGTGGAATCAGGAAGAGAGCTGCAGTGTGGTAGGGACAGTCCCTGAGGGTGAACAATATGTTGGGGGAAGGGTGAGGAAGAGGGAGCCAGGCTTGGTGGCACGCACCTGTAATCCCAGTGACTTGGGAGACAGAGGCAGGAGGATCACAAGTTCAAGGCCAGAGGTGGCCTGGGTAACTTGGCGAGACTCTGTCTCAAGATAAACAATAAAACAAAGGGAGGCTAGGGGTGCAGCTCAGTGGTAGTATACTTACAAACTACACACAAGGCCCTGGATTCAGCCCCACCCTGAGGACTACAAAAAAAAAAAATAATAATAGGAAGAAGGAGCTCTAAGTGAGGCTGTCATGGAAGGAGAGTAATAGATAGGGGATGGCTGTGGAGAGATTGCAGCGAGGGCTCAGGATATAGGAGAATTGGGTAGTGACTGGTCAGAGAAAAAGAACTGGGAGATGTGGAGCCATAGATGGCCCTGGGAGTACTGTATTGAAAAAAAGGACAAAATCTGCACAACATAGAACTTAACTTAGTCATGGGAGACAATCATTAAACAAACTAGATACTAAATTAACTTGTCATATAGTAATAGGTTCCTGAGAAGAGTGCAGGATTCCTGAGGTAGGGAGACACAGCCTGCAAGTTTAAAATGGGTGCATAGGGAAGACTTCACTGAGGAGGTGACATTTGGGTAAAGATCTGAAGGGCTGGAGGGTCCAGGTCAAAGCTTCCTGAGGTGACCCAGGCATTGTAAGAGTTGGCAGGGGGACTTGTGCTTCATAGATAGTCAACCACAATGTACCTTCATCTGGCCAAAGGAGCCACAAATTGGAGCTGAAAGCCCATCTTCTGGGACCTGTCTTCCGAGGCCATGCCCTGGAGAGTGGCCTTACACTCATGCCTCACAGGACCTAGTATAGGCCGGTTTGGGGGCTGATTGAACTCGGTGATTTCGGTGAACTCGGAGCTTGGGGAGCTCACAGTGCTGGGGCTTTGGATAACAGTGTGGCAGGAGGAAAGGGCAGGCATTAGCCAGAGTGCAAAAGACATGAGCCAGTCCCATGCCAGCTGTGTCCCTGGCACAGTAAGCCCCAGTTGGCCATGTGGGGGATGGGGATGCACAGAGAGCCATTGTGCAGAGGCTCTTCTGGTGGTGGTGAGAGCAGAGCAGGAGCCAGCTGTGATATCTCAGAAAGCTCAGGGCTGGGGGTTAGGGATGGGGTGGGCTGAGGACCTGGGCTGGGCATTTGATGGGGGAGATGGGTGCAGAGACAAGTTGTAGCCACTCATTCTCATGGGAAAGCAGCTCATGGGCTATGGCTCAGTGTATGCTGGCCTGCCAAATGTGGGACTTGAGAGACAGGGCACAGGTCTGGGGCTGAAGCAGAGATGTTGCTGTCCTGCCTAGAGGCTCAACGTGGTCTCTCCTCCCCACCCCACAGGATCTGCCAAGGCCATGTCTGTTCCATCGTCACTGAGCCAGTCGGCCATTAATGCCAACAGCCACGGAGGCCCTGCACTCAGCCTTCCCCTGCCTCTGCACGCTGCCCACAACCAGCTGCTCAACGCAAAGCTGCAGGCCACAGCTGTGGGGCCCAAGGACCTACGCAGCGCCATGGGGGAGGGTGGTGGGCCTGAGCCAGGTCCTGCCAATGCCAAGTGGCTGAAGGAGGGCCAGAACCAGCTCCGGAGGGCTGCCACAGCCCACCGTGACCAGAACCGCAATGTGACCTTGACCCTGGCAGAAGAGGCCAGCCAGGAGCCTGAAACGGCACCTTTGGGCCCCAAAGGCTTGATGCACCTATACTCAGAGCTGGAGCTCTCAGCCCACAACGCGGCCAACCGAGGGCTTTGTGGACCCAGCCTGATCATCAGCGCCCAAGAGCAGGGGCCAGACGAGGGAGAGGAGAAAGCAGCAGGGGAGGCAGAAGAGGATGATGAAGATGAGGAGGAAGAGGAGGAGGAGGACTTGTCTTCTCCCCCAGGGCTGCCTGAGCCCCTGGAGAGTGTGGAGGCCCCCCCTGGGCCCCAGGCCCTTACAGACGGCCCCCGGGAACACAGCAAGAGTGCCAGCCTCCTGTTTGGCATGCGGAACAGTGCCACCAGTGATGAGGACTCAAGCTGGGCTACCTTATCTCAGGGCAGCCCCTCCTATGGCTCCCCGGAGGACACAGGTACCTTGTGGAGCTTGACATGGGACTGTAGTGGGGCATGGGGTCAGAGGTCAGGTTTCTCCACGCAGAGGCCAGGAGCAGCCTGGATGTAGTTGAAGAGCCTGTGTCCTCGGTCCACAGCAGGCTGGGCATAGGTTTTCTCATCCAGAGAGTGTTTGGATAGTTTGGTAGATCTATCAGGCACACCGTGATGGATGGATGTATTTGTTATGCATGCTATCTTGGTAGATATGGGGACTAATCATTTTATTGAACACTTATGAAGTAAGTGGCCCTACTCAACATTATGGTATTTAATACTCACAATAAGTGAGTACTTCACTACTGTGAAGTAGACAAATTATGGTGCCCATATTACAGATGAAAAAGAGAGGCCCAGAGAGGTTTAGTAATGTTCTGAAGGTCATAGACAGTCTGGGATAATGAGAGAACTGAGATCTAAACCAAGTCTGAGTCCAGGCCTGAACTCATGGCCACATGTTACACTGCCACCATGTGCTTCAGCATGATGCACTGAGGTACCCTTGGGATGGTCTGACCTGTTTTAACAGGCCAGGTCTGTAGGGAGTAACCAGCCCCTCCCCACAGAAGTTTGTTTGAAAAGACTAGGGATTTTTTTTTTTTTTTTTAAGTACTAGGGATATTTTGTGTTTATGACCCATGTGCATTTTACAGAGCACCGTGCTGGCCACTGCAAGGACATAGTTTTGTCAGGGAACAAAGGAAGAATAAACATGTACTTCTTTTGGGGGAGAAAGGACAGATATTAGACTGCAAGGATTGTTCATTAAATGTGTCCCATTTAAATGAGCCAAGTCTCTACATTTGCTAACATTACCTAGAGATACAGACTGAGATGAGGAGGAAAGGGTTGAGATAATGGGCTGTAGCCACAATGTAGAAATTCTGTTGATGGTAGTGTAAGTAAAGATGGGGGCGGTCTCTGAGTGCGGTGGTGCACACCTGTAATCCCAGCGACTTGGGAGGCAGAAGCAGAGGCAGGAGGATCACAAGTTTGAGCTAGAGGTAGTCTGTAATTTAGTGAGACCCTGTCTCAAAAAGTAAAAACAATGGGCTGGGGATGCAGCTAAGTGGTATAGCACTTGTAAAACAAGCGCAAGGCCCTGGGTTCAACCCCCAGTACCAAAAAAAAAAAAAAAGATTAGGGGGTTGGGGGTGTAGGTCAGTGGTAGAGGACCTGCCTAGTGTACATAACTCCCTGGGTTTGAGCCCTGGCACCACACATTAAAAAAAAAAAAAAAAAAAAAAAGTTAAGAAAAACTTCCTTCTCACTAGACAGTGGGCATCATACCCAGACCCCAAACTACAGATCCTTTAGAGAGAGCATGCAGTTCAGATGAGTATAGCGCTGCATCCCATCCTTTTTGGAAAAACTTAACTATGAGCAATTTCAAGCACATACAAAAGTGGAGATAAAACAGGATGTGGGCACACCCCTGTAATCCCAGTGACTTAAGGCTGAGGTAGGAAGATCACAAGTTCGAGGTCAGAGGCAGTGTGTGCAACTTCTCCTATCTCAAAATAAAAAGTAGAAAAGGGACTAGGGGTGCAGCTCAGTTGTAAAGCACTTGCCTAGTATGCATGAGGCTCTACATTTAATCCCCAAGTACAGGAAAAAGAGACAGAAGAGAGAAAGGGCGTGAGGGAGAGAGGGAAAGAGGGGGAGAGGGGGAGAGGGGGGGAGAGAGGGAGAGAGGGAGAGAGAGAGAGAGAGAGAGAGAGAGAGAGAGAGGGAGAGAGAAAGGAATAGAATAGAATAAATGAGCCTGATTTACCCATGACCTAGTTTTGATAATATCAGTACATAGCTAATCTTGCTGCATCTATGCTCTAACCACTTACTTCTAGGCTCCAGCCTAGATTATTTTGAAGCAAATACCTTCATCTATAGGTGTTTACATATGCATTTGTGAAAGAAAAATGTCTTTAAAAACAAGCAGCACAATTAATTTAATACCTACAAAAATTGAACAGTTCCTTAATATCATATATCCAGTTAATGTTCACATTCTCACATTTGTCTAATAAATGTCCCTACCTTTTAAAAAGGTTTGGACTATGTGGCCAAAAGTAAATATATATATATATATGCCAATGGTTGATATTTCTCCTAAAGTTTCTTTTGATCTACAAGTTCTCCCTTCACGTCTTTTTACTTTTTTGCAGGTTGTTTTTGTTTGTTTGTTTTTGTTTTTTTAACTGAAGAAACCATGTTGTCTGTCCTGGGGTTTCCATGCTCTAGACTTTCAGAGTGTCTCTCTAGGTGCTATTTAACATGTTCCTCTTCCTCTGGTGTCCTGTAAATTTGTAGGTATTTCTAGAGCCTTGTTCCAATTCCAATTTGAGTGCTTTAGTGTTTTGTTTCTGCAAGTATACCTCATAGGTAATACTTCGACCAAAGGCAAAGTGTGTTTGCTTCTCTTTTGGGGATGTTAGTGCCATTGATGGTCATTGGTTCCACTCCTGGAGTGTTCCAGCTAGTTATTTATAGGATTAGAGTGGGGGAAATGTGGCCTCAATGGTTAGATAGCAATGTAAAATATCTCAAATTCTACGTATTAGCAACTAATTCTGTTTTTTCAAAAGCACTGTGCAGACCACACAGAATGTCCCCAAGGCTTGCGTCAGTCTGCAGGTTGTGGTTGGCTAGCTTGCAACCCTAGGAGATGTGAGTGATTGGGCAAATAGAGGTGTGGTTGCTTAGTGGCTCCTGGGATCCTCACTGATGGGTGCACTTCTGAGCCTCTAGAGTAGGAGGTTAGACATGCCGAATAACTGGGAAGGGTACCGTGGGTATGGGCAGTGATCTCAGCAAGGCCCTGGGAGTGACGATCTCAAGGATCTTGTACAGGTGGAGACTATGGGTGTTGAGGGCAGAGGAGTGAGGCCAGTCCCAGGAAAGGGCTTTGCCACTGCCTACTCTTTTGTGACTGTGTTGCCGTGACCATGAGGACCACTGAGGACGTTTGTACTCCTATAGGCATGGGGCTAGAACTCAGCAAACATTGTTTTCTCCTTCTTGTCCTAGGATCTCCACAAAGTTGTTGATCAAATGCGTAAATGAGTGAATTCAGTGAATCATTGAGGAATCAGTGAACTTTACTACCTGTGTTGGGTTCATACTCTCTATGCCAGGGCTTGTCCTAAATGCTAGGAATGTATACTGCAGAGGAAAGATGTTCTTATCCTCTCGGCACTCATAGGCTAGTGGGGAGAGAGAAGTAGACAGACACTCATAATCAGTGTGATGAGCTGATTGGTAGGAGAGTTGAAAGGACAGCATCTTACCTGTCTTTATGCATGGTGGGGGAGAGGGGATTGGATCACTTTCAAGAACTGGCCTTACACTGATTTCTGAAGCAGGAGTGGGTGATAGGTAAAGATCAAGAGGAGGGAGACTGAGCTGGGGAGAGAATGAGGGATATGTCCTGAGCAGAGAGAACTAAGAGGGGTGGGGAGTGGTCAGATATAAGGCAGAGAAGCAGACAGGGGCTCATTAACAGCATATAAAACCTGTGGAGGAATTTGGATTTTATCCAGAGGGTAATGAGAAAGTAGTTAAGAATATCAAACTGGAGAGGAAGTTGATTAGTTTAGCATCTCAAAAGAATCATTTAGGCTACAGGGTGCTGTCCAGAAGACAGTTGGAAGAAGGAAAGTAGTTATGAGGCTGTTACAATGATCCAAGTTAAAAAAAAAAAAAATGCTAGTAGGACTATGGTGGTGAGGTAGGGTGGAGGGAAGGGGGGAGCATTAAGTGAGTCAGTGATTCCTGAGCAAGTGAATACACCTGGCTTAGCCACTAATGCATTTGTGGATGAATGAAGGAAGAATATATGGACATGAGGATTCATATGTGTCTGCAGGAATCAATGCAGGGGTGGAAGTGTACATTCTGGAATAAATGCATGTTTGTGGAAGCAGCAGCCCCAGGTGGGCTGTGCTTGGAAGGAGATGTGCCAAGCTCCAGAAGGGCTTCCCAGATGGTCAAGCAGGGAGAAGCTGCCCCTCCAGGACAGATCGGAAGGATGAAGCTTTTTGAAGCAGGAAAGCACAGACAACCAGGGTTGGCAGATGGATTAGTGTGTGTGACTCAGTTAGGAGATGGTAAACTGGCCCCCAGATTCCAGAAGTGTCTGACCCTCCCTGAAGCAGGCTGTGGCTGTGGAGGGCAGGGGCCCTGGGTGGGGTGCTGGTATTCCTGGAAGGTTTTAGCAGTAGAGTCCTGAGAGCAACAGAGGGGCTCTAGGGAAGGGCGGGCATTTGCTGAACCTCAGCTGAATGTCAGAGCCTGACACGGGGAAAGAAGAGGCTGAGGCAGTGATGGCTTCCCACAAGGTAAAAGGGTGAGAAGAGCCCCTCCTCACTGGGTATCTGTGGGCCTGCCTCATTTATAAGCTGAGAATGGTGAGGCACCTCACCTGAATAACTCCTATAAGGTGTGCAGACACCTTGGTGTAACCACGCCCACTCCCATCCCCTCTGTGCCTGGTTGCCCAGCAGTCTGGGTCTCCAGACTGCCTGTCCCTCAGTGCTGCCTCTTCGACCAGTCAGGATTCCTGGTTTCCCTGGTAACGGGAAGCACGTCAGCAGTCTGGGCACTCCCAGCCGATAGTGGTGCTGCGGTTGCCGAGGAGACGCTGCAGCCTAGCTGGGCTCTGGCAGGTAAGGGGGGGGGGTGCTGGGAGGCCCCAAGCCATGCCTCAAGCTTGCTAGGGCCCAGGCCTTCAAGGACCACCCTTGGGTTCAAACTGCTGAGCAGGTTCTAGGCAGGGGAGGCCTTGAAGCCACACCCTGTTTTTGCTGAGAGCTGTAGGCTCTGCAGGGCCCCAGGTGACTGGGGTATTCCCAAGAGGCTGAGTCTTCTCTGTTTCTAAGACTGGGCATAACTGTGGTATTGAGGTGATCACTGGAGGAGGGATGGAGATTCAGGATTGGGGGAGGGGAGTCAGGATTAGGAAGGAGAGGTGTGAGCAGGAAGGGCTGGGGTATCCTGAGCATCCCCCTCCCCCATCCCCACTCCAAGGAAGTTCCCTAGTGTGGTGGTCTTGGCCCCTCCCTAGAGAGCTCCAGGCGGGGGAGGAACTTGCCTGGCAGATGCTCTGCCCTGGTGAGAAGGGGGTGGGATGAGCTTTTCACTGCAGCCCAGCACCAGGCTGTGAGCCCAGCTGGCTGGGCTGAAGGGGCTGTGAGGAGGGAGGGTGGAAGCAGGAGGGGCTGGGAATGAGCGCCATGTTCTCCCAGGACTTCTTCCTGGCCATCATCCTGCAGGACAGCAGCCCAGGTGAGGGGCAGAGTGGGCCTGTGGGCGGGGCTGGCAGGGAGAACAGAGGGGGAAGATGCATGGTCAGGGTGACAGGGATGGAGGGGTATATGTCCCAGGTGTGTGGTGTATGTGTATGTGCATGACGTATTTGCTTGCATCTGAGTGTGGCAAAGGTCAAGGTGTGGGTAGTGTCTGCACCAATGTGGCAGGGATTGACATATGTTTTGTGTCTGAGTGTGTGTCCACCTAGATGTGTGGTACTCACTCATGTGTTAGATGCTGTGGTATCTGCATACCTGTGTGGCAGGCGCTGGTATATGTGTCTACACACCTCTGCATGAGTGTATGGCTGGAGTGTGTGTGTTCTTTTGCCCCTGCACACATGTCAGCACCTGTGGGTGATACCTGCCAGGATTTCTGTGTGTTGCTCACCCTTGTGCTTATGGTTGCACAGGAGTGTGGTAGGGCTTGCATATATTGTGTGTCTCTGTGCACATGCGTGTGTGTGCAGGAGCTGGTAACTGTGTGCACCTTTGTCATTCCTGAGATATGGATATGTGTGATGTATGAGAGAAGGTTAATTGGGGTCACTCAACCTCCCTCTCTCCCTTCCTTCTTCCTTGCTTTCCTCCTTCCCTCCATGCGGCTACATTAGGTAGCAGCAGGGCCCAGGAGGAGACCGGAGCCATGCCACCTGCTGGTGGCCCCCCATGCAGTAACTCCAGACTGTAGCCTCTGGAAGGAAGCAGGACCCATGCTGTGCTGTAGCCCTTCCCCTACTCCTTCTTCTCAACCATGGGCCTCAGGGAAGGGACTGGGCATAGGCATCACTGACTGCTTACTGAATAAGCCTCCCACCTGGCAGATTCCTTCTGGAACCCCAACGCCTTCGAGACGGATTCCGACCTGCCGGCTGGATGGATGAGGGTCCAGGACACCTCAGGGACCTACTACTGGCACATCCCAACAGGCACCACCCAGTGGGAGCCCCCTGGCCGGGCCTCCCCCTCTCAGGGGAGCAGCCCCCAAGAGGAGTCCCAGGTGAGGCTCACAGGCCCATTGGCTTTTGCCCAGGGGTGGAGGCGGAGGTGGGGGCGCGTGTGGCTAGAATTGGATAAAGCGACCACTCCCTGCTCCCTTTCCTCCTCCAGCTCACCTGGACTGGCTTTGCCCACGGGGAAGGCTTCGAGGATGGAGAGTTCTGGAAGGTGGGTGAGGGATCTTGCTTCACCATAGGGGTAGCTGGAGGAGGGGCATCATTTTGGTCCTGATTCCTCAATCCCTTTCCCAAGGATGAACCCACTGAGGAGGCCCCACTGGAGTTAGGCCTGAAGGACCCTGAGGAGGGGCCATTGCCCTTTGCAGCCCGGAGCCTCAGGTGAGTCACCAGATGCAGATACTAGCAGTGGGATGGAGCTATGTGGAAGGCGCCTTGGGTCAGCTGCATGTGTGGGGGCTGTGTGTCAAGTGTTCCCATCTGCCTCCAGCCCAGAGCCGTTGCCCCAAGAGGAGGAGAAGCTGCCCCCACGGAATGCCAACCCAGGGATCAAGGTTTGTTCAAGAACAACACCTATTCTGTAAGCTGGGGTGCCTCGTGTGCAGGACAGCACCTCATCCTGTGCTCTGGGGCTGTCTCAGTGGAGCTCCCAGGTCCCGAGTTAGGGGCTTAAGTGTCAGCACGGAGCCCTGTGTCTGAGCTGGTGGACCTTCAGGGTGCAACTCAGCCAGCCCAGGGGCCTCCAAGGGGCACTTCCTGGCTCGGCTCAGATGCTTCCGTGTGCCGGCAGGGGCCTCCTCTGAGGCCACCCTCTCCCTGGTCGTATCCTGTTGGGGAACTTTTGTCTTAGTTCAGAATGCCTCCCACCTGCCCTGAGTCAGGAACTCCCGTGTGTCCTGTGCCCAGGACATCTCTGGTTTCAATTTAGACCCCACTACCCCCCAACACCTCTCTTCTGTGTCTGGCAGTGTTTCGCAGTGCGCTCCCTAGGCTGGGTAGAGATGACTGAGGAGGAGCTGGCTCCAGGGCGCAGCAGCGTGGCAGTCAACAATTGCATCCGTCAGCTCTCCTACCACAAAAATAATCTGCACGACCCAATGTCTGGGGGCTGGGGGGAGGTGAGGACCTGAGCCGGGGAGGTGGTGGTGCTGTGGGAGTGTCCAAGGAACTGTGAGACTGAGACAGATAGGAGGCCTGACTTGCCCAGGAGAGGGCTAGAGGAGGGGGTGGGCGTCCACCCCAAGGTGGCAGTCCTGTGGGGTGGATGAGTGTCCCCGGGCTGGGACCATGAAGGATGGTTGCCCTGCAGTGATGAGGATGATAAAAAGATCATGGGAGAGAGGAGATTTGACATCATTAGAGACCCGCAGGTAGGTAGTCTGACAGCAAAGCAACATCCCTCTAGTGGTGGCTAATGTTCCCTAAGCTGGAGGTGGCAGAGGTCAGCCACCTTCCCAGCTGGGTTGCCACTGACTGCCTGCTTCCTGGGCCTGCAGGGAAAGGACCTGTTGCTGCAGCTGGAGGATGAGACGCTAAAGCTGGTGGAGCCGCAAAACCAGGCGCTACTGCACGCCCAGCCCATCGTCAGCATTCGCGTGTGGGGCGTCGGGCGGGACAATGGAAGGTGGGAGCAGGGCCCAGGACTCTAGGGGGGGGCTCATCCAGCAGTCAGAGTCCTCCTCCCTAATTCTGTTTTCTGCCTCTCTTGTGCTGCCGGACCCAGAGAGAGGTATTATGGCTATCTGCTTTGATCCTGCCCCCTCCCACACCTGGACCAGATGCCTCGAAGCACCCAAGCTCCCCCACTCTGCCCTGCCCCTTCCCCCTGCTGTGCTGGGCCACTGTCCCTCACCTTAGCATGCTTGCCTGCCTGCCCTCCCTCCAGAAGGCAGTACCTGCAGGACACCATCCAGCGGCAGAAACCTTGGCAGAGCTGCCAGGAGCAGAAAAGATGTGGGCAGGGTGGTGGTCAGGCTTGGCACTTGATGGTTCCAGGAGACACTGAGGTGACACTCCCCCAACAGGGACTTTGCCTACGTAGCTCGAGATAAGCTGACCCAGATGCTCAAGTGCCACGTGTTTCGCTGTGAGGCACCTGCCAAGAACATCGCAACCAGTCTGCATGAGATCTGCTCTAAGGCACGGCCCCTCCACTCCCTGGACTAGCTGCCACCTGTGCTCTACAGGGGTGTGGGTGGGGTTGCTGACTGTGGGCTGGGGGCTTCAGAGTGATGAGTCTCTAATAGACCCACCTGGCTCCTCCCCTCCGTTCCTTCCTTTCTCAGATCATGGCTGAACGGCGCAATGCTCGCTGCTTGGTAAATGGACTCTCCCTGGACCACTCTAAACTTGTGGATGTCCCTTTTCAAGGTCAGTGTCACCACCTCACCAGGTCCAGCTCAGCTTGTTGGCTAAGGTGGGGCAACCCACAAAGAAACATGAGCTCCTGAACAGACATGATAGAAATTTTAACACATGGAAACTGAATACTTTGGATCACATAAGTGGAGGGAATTCTTTGAAGAGGGACAGGGGAAGGAGTAGGGTTAGGGTTTGGGCTGGGCAAATATCCAGCTTATGCTCTTGTGTTGGAGACTAGGAATAAGCAAGATCTGCCACCACAGTTGACCCTCTTCTTCTTCCCACAGTGGAATTCCCAGCACCTAAGAATGAGTTGGTGCAGAAGTTCCAAGTCTATTACCTGGGGAATGTGCCTGTTGCTAAACCTGTTGGTATGTGTGTCCTCTTTACCCAGGGACCACCACCTTGATCCCAGAGCTCTGCCCCACCCTCTGCCTTCTAATGCTTCTTTTCCTGGACCTTCCTCGTGCTTGGTGTCTCCCTGCCCTTTGAAACACATCCCATCTCCCCATACCTCTGACTCAGCTGCGCCATGTGTCCTTCCTCTAGCAGCAGTGAGCATGTGCCATGTGACTCGTGCTGAGCCAAGCACAGAGACCCTACTCCTGCATCCCATGGAATCACTTTGGTGGGTTTAGGAGGCAGGTGTTAGGTGGCCAGAAATACCAGGAAGCAGCTTGGAGCTGGGTTCAGTGTAACAGCATCCACTATGGGCAGTGAGCATCCCGAGAAGGAAGCAGTAAGCACAATTGGCTTAAGCTTTACTGTTGTAAAGTAGTCCTCATATTATGCCATTGAACTCTGTGTGTGTGTGTGCGTGTGTGTGTGTGTGTGCGCGTGCGCGTGCACATGCACATGGTACCAGAGATTGAACCTAAGGGCTCAGCCATGCTAAGGGCTCAGCCATCTTTCGAGTTGAGATTATGATAACACCTGTTTATAGGTAAGGAACTGGGAGTAGAGACTGTGCTCTCGTAGTACTTGTTATTTATTTATTCATACACTAAACAAATACCTTTGAAGTCTACCATGTGCCAGACCCTGTGTGCTAGGCACTGGGAGAACAATGGCCACAGCCATGCTTTCATGGAGTTTACAGGAGATTACAGTAGAAAAACCAGGAATTAAATCATCACACAAATAAATATGTAATAATGTTCATAGAAAGTAGGAACATGTGTGGCGCACGCCTGTAATCCCAGCGGCTTGGGAGGCAGAGGCGGGAGGATCGCAAGTTCAAGACCAGAGGCAGTCTGCGTAATTTAGCGAGACCCTGTCTCAAAAAAGTAAAAAAATGGGCTGGGGGTGCAGCTCAGTGGTCCAGCACTTGCAAAGCATGCAGGCTCGAGGCCCTGGATTCAACCCCCAGTACTGAAAAAAAAAAAAAAAAAAAGAAAGTAGGAACATGTAAGAGGAACTGCATCAGGATTGGAGGATCAGAAAAGTCTTCCTTGTGAAAGTGACATTAGAAGGGAGAGAAAAATATGAATAGAAGTGATGTGTCAAGGTGGAATGGAGGTGGGGCAGGATAGAAAGATCATTCTAGGGGGAATAAATGGAGTACTTGAGGGTCTGGAATGGGGGGCACTTTGGTACTTGGGAAGGGTCAAGAGAAGGCTAGTGGTACAAGGCCATGCTGAGAGCTGGGCAGTGGTCAGAATGTGAAGGACCTTATAGCCTTGCTTGATTATTTGTTCTTCCGGCTAAGAGCTGCAAGGAGTCATTTTTGTTGGTTAACTTTCCATCACTGTAACAAATATCTGAGATAATCATCTTACAAAGAGAAAAGGGTTATTTTGGCTTCCAGTCTCAGAGGTTCCAGTCCATGATTGGTTGACCTCATTACTTCCAGGCCTGTGGCAAAGCAGCACCTCATTATGGGAGCATATGGTATAGCAAAACCACTCACTTCATGGTCAGGGAGCAAAGAGAGAGGAAGAGGTCAGCATTCCATAGTCCCCCCAAGGGTACACCCCCAGTTCCCTAAAGATCTGCTAGGCCTGCTTCTTAAAGGTTCCACAACTTCCCAGTAGCACCATGGGCTGGGTACCAAACCTGTAACACGTGAAACTTTTGGGAGACACATACCCAAACCATAGCACCATTCAAAAGTTTTCAGGAGTGTACTTGACTTAAGCACATGTGAATCTTGCAAAGCTCACTTTGACTATGTTAAACAGGTGGAGCTGGATGTAGGGATCTCAGTAGGATTTAAAAAATTTTTAATCCTGGAGGTTGAACCTAGGGCCTTACACATACTGGGCAAGAGCTCTACCACTGTGCCACACTCCCAGCCCCTTTTTTCTTTTTTTATTTTGAAACAGGATCTCACTAAGTTGAGCACTCTCCTGCTGGCCTTGCACTTGGAATCCTCCTGCCTCAGCCTCCCAGGTTTTGGGGATTATAGGTATGTGCTATGGCACAGCAGTTAGGAGGATCTGGCAGTAGTTACAGCCAGCAATGAGAGTATCTTAGACAGCAGTGGAGATGAAACAATTAAAGTCAACAGACCTTGGTGACTGACTGATTATAGGGTGAGAGACAGAGGCATTAAAGATGACTCTGAGGCATTAAGGAGCATTAAGGGCTCTTGACTGGATAATGGTACCATTCTCTAAAGGTAACACATACTGAAAGAGGCCAGTTTTGGTGTGGAGATTTTGAGTTTAGTTTTGGACATGCCAAGTTGGAGGTATCTTTTGGAAAACCAAATGGCAAAATCATGTTGGCAGCTAGATTCTTCAGTGTGGAGGTGAGAACAGAGGTCTGGACTTGAAGTAGAAGTTTGAGTACCATTAGACTGTAGAGGTGTAGACAAGATTGACCCAAGAATATGAGCAGCCTGAAGTAAGAAGGCAAATAAGGCCAAGTCCCACCTTGAGGCCATCTAACATTTAATGAATGGGTAGAGGAGGATGACACCTCCCAGGATAAGATACAGGTAGGAGGAAGAAAAGAGACTGCTTTAAGAGTGGTCAGGTACAGGGCATGGCTGCGCAAATGTGTAATCCCAACAGTCAGGTAGCTGAGGCCTGAGGATCATGAGTTCAAGGCCAGCCTGGGCTACATAGTGAGACCTAGTTTCAAGAACAACAAACAAACAAACAAAAACCCTACAAAACAAACCGACCATCCAAAGAAACCAAACCAACCAAACAAAATCCCCCCAAGCCCGCACAAAAACAAAAAGCAAAACAAAAACCAAACAGGGAAACCTTTGCAAAAGTGGGTACTGGGGTTTCAAAGGAAGGCTTAGATTTGCAGAGGGTAGTTGGTATTCCAGTTGGGTTCGGTGGCATTATGAAAGACTTGGAGCAGAAGAGAGAAAAGTATACTCAGGGAACTGAAAGGAAGCTTTTGTTCCATCCTCTTCCTCACCCTCAACTTCTAAACTCTTGTTTTTTCCAGTTATTAGTCCCACTCCCATATCTGCTCTTTTTCTTTTGCTGCCTTACATGGGTGCTCTCATTGCCAAATAAACTGCCTATATCTCTTAGCTGTCTGCTAGCTCCATAGGTTTGCCCTGGACAAATGGCTTGGCTTGGCTTTTCTTTTCTTTTCTTTTCTTTTCTTTTCTTTTCTGTCCTTTTCTTTTCTTTTCTTTTTGCTTTTCTTTTCCTTTCCATTCCTTTCCTTTCTTTTCCTTTCTCTTCTCTTTTTTCTTTCCTTTCTCTCTCTCTCTTTCTTTTTCTTCTTTTCTTTCTTTCTTCTTTCCTTTTGCAGTAGTGGGGTGTTGAATCCAGGGCCTTGTGCATACTTTGCAAGTCTTCTACCACTGAGCTACATCCCCATCCCATTTTTTTATTTTGAGACAGGGTCTCCCTAAGTTGTGCAGGCTGCCTCTGGCCTTGAAATTGCAGTCCTCTTGCCTCCTCCTCAATAGGATTATAGGGAGTGCCACTGTGCCTGGCTGGACAAGTGGTTTCTAAACTCACTTCTTCTTTTATCTGTATTCCCTTTTCTAACCCTGGCCCCTCCTGAAGCCACAGCATCACTGATTCATTCAGCAAATAATTATTGAGCACCTGATTTGTGTCAGGCACTATTTTAGGTTTTGGCATACATCAGTGAAGAAAACTCACAAAGATCTTTGTCTTCTAGTGTCTTACATCTTAGCAAGGAGAAACAGGCAATAAGATAAATAAATTATATATCATATTGGAAAGTAATGACTGATATGGAAACACACATACACATAGGGCAGGAAAGGAGGGTTGGGAGCATGGGGCTGTTGGTAATGGTATGGGTTTTAGTTCTGAATCATTACCAAATCAAACAGCCTTTTTCCAGACCACATTGTTTGACTGCTTTTTCCACTTTCCTGTCAGTCCTTCCTAGACTCTGAAGCCAGGCTCCTCCCCAAGGTCATCTGCATATTCAGCAGTTTGACTTTGATGTCCCTCCTACCCAGTTGAATTTTGAGATTTCCCACTGCACTGACCTAAATGTCAGAGACAGCACTCCCCTCTGCCTTGCTTTGAGGTGCTCTGAAGTATGACCTGGCCCACCCACTCCTACCTCCCCTGTCACCTTTCTGTAGACTCTTGTGTTACTTGCTTTTGCCATTTTGGTGCATTTGCCCATGTTGCCTTGAGCGTGACTTATTGTATACCTTGAATCCCTTGAGCAGATAAGCCCTGTATTAGGACTGGGAATGAAGAGATGAATTAAGCATGGTCTGTCCTTGAGGTAGCTGCAGTCCAGTGTACAAAAAGGGTTTCCAGCAGTCACAAGATATTGTGGTAAGATCTGTTCTCTCCCTGCCCTGGAAATGGCGTCCCAGGTAGGACTTGAAGGATGGGAATCTGGAATTGTCAGACAGGAAAGCGGGGAAGGCCCTCCAGGGACTCCTCCCTCAGTCTGTTTGTCTGGCCAGGGCAGCATCTTGCTTTGTATTCCCCATCTGCCTAGGAGGCCATTTGCCAAGATCAGATGCTAATAAATGCTACAGAAGTCATTTGAAGCTCAGAGAGCAATAAAAGGATGAGGTCTGATAACTCAAATGAGGCCACTTTTTGGAAGACTTGCATGTTTGGGAGAAGAATTTGGCCTTGATCTGCCCAGCCAGAGGTAAGATGAGCAAGGCCAAGGACGGGAGACTTTCAAGGAAGACAATTGTCTTCTTCTTCATCCTATGTCCACAAAGGAACCACATGGTCTACTTCTAGTGGGAATCCAGAGGCACTGTGAAGGGCATAAGGTCTGTAAATGGACCACAGAGGCAAATGTCTTCTGTTTTGATACTGTGACAAGACACAGTAGATCACACAGCGAGCTCATGAGCACAGTGGGGACTAGGCCCATGCTGCCCAGGCTGTATGCTCCTGTGTTGGCTCTCTGCTGCATTCAAGAAAAAGTAGGAGGCCCCACAGAAGTGTTTAAAAGCAGTTTGAAGTGGAGGAGACCATTGTGTTTAAGGGAAAAGATGATTTGTCTAAATATCAACATCCCTAGGTTTGTTGACCATTAAGCACATTGTGAAAGCCCTTCTAGTTCTCAAAACTGAGATAGAAGAGGTAGAGGAAAGGGAGCTCTTCTTTCCTCCATATGACTTAAGGTCTATTACTTAGTCTTTAAGCTTCAGCTTATCTGTAAAATGGTAATAAAAATAATCTATTGTGAGATTGTTGTGTGGCCATAAATGCCTTAACACAATGTAACAGAGTAAACTATCTTCAAATGGATCTATCCACCTATCTATCTATCTATCTATCTATCTATCTATCTATCTATCTATTGTTGTTAGGTGCCCTCGAGCTGGGTCCACCTCATTGCGACCCCATATACAACAGACAATACACTTCCTGACACTGTGCCATGCCTAACACTATGTCAGTGCTTCTGCACTATTCATAGAGTTTTTGATGGCTGATTGTTTCAAGGGTGGGCTATCAGGTCCTTCTTTCATTTTTGCAGTGCTGGTGATTGAACCCAGGGCCTCAGAGTACAGAGCAAGCATTCTACCAACTGAGCTAAACCTCAGCCCCATATATGTTGTTGTTAGCTGCCCTTGAGTTGGGTCTGACCATAGAGACCCTGTGTACAATAGATGAAACACTACCTGACACTTTGCCATGCCCAACACTAGTGTCAGTGCTTCTCTGCTATTCATATAGTTTTCAGTGGCTGATTGTTTTGGGGAGTGGGCTGCCAAGTTCTCCTCCCAAGCCGACAGCACCCAGTATGCACAGGTAGTCTCCCATCGAAGTACTAACCAGGCCCAACACTGCTTAGCTTCCGAGATCTGATGGGATCACATGCCACAGTAGTATGGCTGTAGGCAGCACCCCTCCACATATGGTATGTGTATATACATATATAAATATAAATATATAAAAATATATATATACATATATGTGTGTATATGTGTGTATGTATACATATGTGTGTATACATATATAAATATATGTTATATATATTTATATATGTATGTATGTATGTGTGTATATGTGTGTATATATATACACACACACACATATATACATACATATACACACATATACATATATATATGTGTGTGTATATATATATATATTTTTTTTTTTTTTTCAGTACTGGGGGGTTGAACTTAGGACCTAGGGCTTCACACATGCTAGCAAGTGCTCTACCACTAAGCTACACTCCCATCCCCTTTAAAATTTTAATTATTTTTTTGTTGTGGCACTAGAGGGTGGAGCCCAGGGCCTTGTGCATACTTTGCAAGTGCTCTAACTCTGAGTTGCACCCCAAGCTTCTTTTTAAACTTTTTTTTTATCTTGAAACAGGGTCTTATTAAGTTATGTAGGCTGCCTCTGGCCTCAAATTTTCAATTCTCTTGCCTCTGCCTCCTGAGACTACAGGCATGTGCCACCACCCCCGGCCCCAGCCCCATTTTTATTTTTTATTTTGAGACAGGGTGTCACTGAGTTGTGCAGTGATTTGAAGTTATGATCCTCCTGCCTCATCCTCCTGAGTCGGAGGGACTCCAGGCAAGTACCACAGTGCCTGGCTGAAATGCATCTTAGAAACAAACAAAACAACAACAACAAAACAAAGTTTAGGTCTTGGGAGAGGACTGGCGGCTTATTTGTGAGTCATTGTTGTGGTGTGAAGCAGTGCAGTATCTAAACATGAATGAGCAGGGAGAAAGCAAGAGATCGGCGGGTTAGAACGTGGCCAGGGGTGGAGATGGTCAGATTAGGAGGCTGGAGGAAGAGGCAGACAGTGAAGAAAGCAAGCCTGGGTTGAGGACTGGAGCCAAGGAAGGGACACCTGGGCAGTATTGTCCTCCAGAGCGGCAGGCTGACCGAGCAGGGATGGAGCAAGGGCCCTGCGTTTGACTTGGCACAGCTGGAAGCTCAAGCCTATTGTTGGGGTATCTTCTCCCTTCCCCTAGTGGTGCCATGTTTGTGTCTCTATCTTCTAGGGGTAGACGTGATTAATGGGGCCCTGGAATCAGTCCTGTCCTCTAGCAGCCGTGAACAGTGGACCCCAAGTCACGTCAGCGTGGCCCCTGCTACCCTCACCATCTTGCACCAGCAGGTAAAGAGCTTGGAGGGGCCAGGGCAAGAGCTCCCAGTGAAGCGGATGTGCCTCAGTGGCTTGCCTCAGAGGGTCGGGGTTGTTCCTTTTGAACTGGCTTCCTTCCCTCCAGACAGAGGCAGTGCTGGGGGAGTGTCGGGTGCGCTTCCTCTCATTCCTGGCCGTGGGCAGAGACGTCCACACGTTTGCATTCATCATGGCTGCCGGCCCAGCCTCCTTCTGCTGCCACATGTTCTGGTGTGAGCCCAACGCCGCCAGCCTTTCAGAAGCCGTGCAGGCCGCGTGCATGGTAAGCAGGGAGGGCAGTGGGTGGTGTCGTGGCCTCATATGGGACAAGCTGGAGATTGTCTGCCTTTTCTGCCCCTCCACAGCTCCGCTACCAGAAGTGTCTGGATGCCCGCTCCCAGACCTCCACTTCCTGCCTCCCAGCACCCCCTGCGGAGTCTGTCGCCAGGCGTGTAGGGTGGACTGTCCGCAGGGGCGTGCAGTCGCTGTGGGGCTCCCTCAAGCCCAAACGTCTGGGGGCCCAGACCCCATGAAGAAGCCCCCTCCTCCCTCCACCTGCTTGTGTTGGGCCCCCAGAAACTCAAGGGTTTGGGGCAGAAAAGGGGCCCCAGATGCTATCTCTCAGCTGCAGGCCCCCCACACTGCTCCTCTTCAGTAGCTGGGGTTCCCTGCCCAGGGGCTGGGGAGGGAGGCATCTAATCCCTTCAAGAAAGTGATGGCACTGGCTAGGTGAGGAGCAAGGAACAGGGCCAGCCCAGGCATCTCCAACCCCAGCGTTTGCGGCAGAGCAGGAGGAACTGGTCCAGGCCAGGCCCCATCCTCATAAGGCCCCGCAGAGGCAGGAAGGGGAGGGGACCGGTGTAGGCATGGGTCCTATCTCCCCTGCTCTGCGGCACCTCTGCTGTACTGATATCACTAATAAAGTCTGTCTGCACTGCTGTGTGCCTTCGTGTGCCAGTACCACACCACTGCCTCCATCACCGATCCCTCAGTTACCACCCTGCTCCCAACATCTCCTTGCTGTACCTACTTGGAAAGAAGAAATTAGGACAGTCATGGGAGATCTGGAGTCCAGGTCTCTTATGTTTATTGTAACAGTCTGCAGGATCAGGTAGCAGCAGCAGTGCAGGGCCCGGGCTTGCCTGGGACAGCAGCTGCCAGCTGGTACCCCGGGTACTGAGGACTCAGGGCCATGGCCATGCGAGGGCAGTAGCCCCAGGGAATCTAGGTTCTGGGCACAGGTGGAGCAATCAGACTCTCCCAAATCTAGCCAAACCGGCTCCTGGAAAGACAGTCCTGTTTGCCCATGCATTTGAGGCCTGAGGATGGGCTCTTCCACCGATGTCCTTGCTAGGCTGACTCACAGCCTCATGCAGGCTTCTATTCTTTTTCTAAGACATGAACCTTGCTGACTCTTGAGTCCTGGGGTCCTAGCAGAACAAGAGCCGTGGCCACAAGCTCTGGGCATTTGGGAGGCTCTCATTTGGCACCAAATGGCGGCACAGAGCAGGGCTGTCAGCACGGGCCGAGAGCTGGGCACACAGAGTGGCAAGGCGGCAGGGTGTGCCGCAGGGCTCTAAGGGGGGGTGGCCCTTATGGTAGAGAAACCAGAAGGTCTGGAAGAGTTGCTCATCATCCCGCATGCGGAATACCAGGTCATGCCAGGCGGCAGGCAGTGCATTGGGCAGCCTGTAGGTTTCTCGAGCCCTGTAGAGGCGCTGCCAACGTGGCACGGCACCTGGCACGTTTGCCTCGGTCAGGTTCAGGATGTAGGTCTCATGGTCCAGGACCACGTGAGAGCTCCCAGGGTAGTTGCCATCTATTTGGTAGACTCGGTAACCTGCAAGGAAGGAGGGACAACTGGAAGGGAAAGGAACAAAGGCAACTCCGAGGAGGGACACATCCTGCCTGCCACCTCCTGTCCCACCAACCCCAGGATAAGAAAGGTCAAAGGTTCCCTTCTGCCTCACTCACCAGGATTAAGGCTGATGTAGGTGGTGGCGCTGGGTGCCAGGAAGGCGACAGCCAGCGGCCGGCTCAGAGTCTCCTCATCATAGAATACTTCAAATTCATCCACGTGAGTGTGGCCAAAGAACTGACCAGCCAGCGTGTTCTCATACCTGGCAGAAGACATGAATTATACTCAGAAGATTCTGGGAGGAGTGAGAAGAAATATGGGGAGTTAGGATGTGTTTTCTACAACTTGTTCAAGTAAGTAGCCTCCCCACTGCAAGGGATAGCGGAGGTGGGGAGATGCTCAAGGGAATTTCAACCCTTACACTCTTCAGCCTCTTGTCCCCCACTCACACCCCCTTCTCTCCTACCTGGCTACAATGCGGTAATAATTCCAGCTCCAGCTCTTCAGACAGTGCCCTGGAGGAATGTGGCCAATTATGTGCACCTGGGGGAAGAGTTGGGGGGCTCTCAGGACATCAAGGGATCCAGGCAGCCCTTGGAGAACAGATGAAAGGGCTGCGAGTGACCCTGAGCTGGGCTTGCAGGGAATACTGTTTGGGAGCACCAGGAAATCAAGCTGCTCTGTTCACATGTTCTCCAGCCCCAGAGGAGCCTGCTTATCCCCAAACCCCCAGCAGCACTGACTTCAGCTTCCCGCCACTGCCCCTCACTTTGTCTCCTCGATCCTCAGCAGCCTGAAGCTCCCCAACCAGCCACTGGAGCTGTCCAGCGGGATCCGTGGAGTTAATCAAGAGCCAGAAGTTCTCACGGGAACAAAAATTCATATTGAGAGAGATGAGGCGGAGGCCGGGACGTGGGGAAAGGGCATAGAATCCCCCAATTCTGAAACAAAGTAAACAAGAGGGGTCAACACCTGTTCATAATGCTGGTCCTGCAAGCCCAATCCTAGGCTTCTTGTTGTTAGGTGTTATTGAGTCAATGTCCAACTCATAGTGACCCTACAACAGACGAAACACTATTTGTCAGTGCTTCTCTGCTATTCGTAGGGTTTTCAATGGCTGATTGATTGTTTAGAGTGGGTTGCGGTCCTTTTCCCAAGTTTACAGCACCTGGTGTTCCCAGCCGGTGTCCCATCCTAGTACTAACCAGGCCTGCCCCTGTTTAGCCTCCCAAATCTGATGGGATCAGACACCACAGTGGTATGGCTACAGGCTAGTCCTGGCCTAGGCAGAAGCATATGTGACCTTATTCTCATCCTCTGGGAGCTTACACTCTAGCACTAATTGAAGGGCCTGTCTGAAACAGAAGAATGGCTCAGAGGGCTGAGGGCTCCAGGAATTCGGGGGAGAGAGAAAGGTGAGCTAGAAGGCTGGGTGTGGTGGTGCACACTTGTAATTGCAGTATTTGGGAGCCTGAGACAGGAGGATCATGAGTTCAAAGCCAGCCTGGGCTATATATCAAAATTCTGATGCAAAAAGAACTAAACCAACCAAACAAACAAAACCAGACCACACCAAAACAAAAAAAGCCAAAGTGAGCTAATACTGGGAAGCAAAGGCCAATCTGAGGAAGCTGACCTGGGCCTGGGTAAGCTGGGAAAAGTTGAGGATGTAAAAGTGGAGGGGAAATCATTTTAGAGATGGTCCACCCAAGCAAACACAGCCTAGGGCATGGAGAGGTTATGCTGCTAGCTCCCTGAAAGAGGGCAGCTACAGATAAGGGGAGAAAGGGAAGGTGGAGTCAGGTTAGGGAGGGGAGGGAGAACCCGAGGACACACCCTGGAGGGGCCAGAGATAATGAGCAGGTTCTTGCCACCTCCCCTCACCCTCATCCACCTTTCTTCTCCCTCCCAGTGTTTCCAGGAACCCTAAGTACCTGAGGGTGTGAAGGGCTTCAGCAGGCAGCCAGGGCTCCCAGGCCTTGGCCATGGCCTCATAGAGCCAGTGGGAGGAGTGGTTGCCCTCTATGAAGGGGGGAGGGAAGCCATTGACGGGTGTGCTCTCATGGTTGCCCACAGCAGGGTACACTGGCACCGGCCCCAAGAACTTTCGCACGAGGTCTGTGATGGTCGTCAGGGCCCGCAGCTGGTCCCGGCGAGACTGTTGCCAGACATTGTGAGCAGGGATGTCTCCTGTCCAGTACACCATTTCAAAAGGGCCGGCTGGGCCCAGCCCACTCAACAGGCTCTCCAGGGTCCGCAGGGGCAGGTCACACTTGCTGTACTCGCCCCAGTACCCGGCACCTGGTCGAGAGGTGGGTGGCAGGCCGGAGCCCCGGCGGCAGCACAGTGGATCCACGCAGTTGGGGTCTGTGCCCTCCAGGTAGTCATGGTCCCAGTGCAGATCAGTGAGGAAGAGGACACGGCTGACAGGGGCACCTGGGGCTGGTGGGCTTGGTGGCTTGGGGGGTGGCTTTGCTACAGCTGGCAGAGAGATGTTCCAAGATGAGAAAATGTCCCAGTGTCCACAGCTGGAGCCCAGGAGCAAGCCACATGCTTCAGATGGGCTCAGCACTGAACGTGTCCACACTTCTACCATGTCGCCCTCAAAGAGATGGACAGCTGACTGGCACACATCCGGTGGCGCTATGCTCAGCATTTTGCACAGCTTGATGGCTACGGAGCCCACCCGTGCCACATTGGACTCCTTCTGTGGTGAGAGGAACCAGTGGTGAGAGGTCAGAGTCACAGCAGGGGAACCAGGCCAACACTGCCATGACCCCTAAGGCCTCCATATCTGGATTCAAAGCCTCCTACATATTGGCCTGTGAGTCACATAGTGCCAGGCCATTACTTCTTCTTTAGCTCAGTGGCCAGTGGCATTTCAACCTATACTTGACAAGCTGGTTTTCTCAGGCAGTCCTCACTCTTTCCCTACGTTAGTTGTTGTTGTTAGGTGCCAGGCCATTACTTCTTCTTTAGCTCAGTGGCCAGTGGCATTTCAACCTATACTTGACAAGCTGGTTTTCTCAGGCAGTCCTCACTCTTTCCCTACGTTAGTTGTTGTTGTTAGGTGCCATCAAGTCAGTATCCGACTCATAGTGACCCTACGTACAACAGGTGAAACACTTTGTCAGTGCTTCTCTGCTATTCATAGGGTTTCCAATGGTGGATTGATTTTTGGGAGTGGGTTGCCGGGTCCTTCTCCCAAGCCTACAGTATCTGGTGTTCCTAGGCAGTCTCCCATCCAAGTACTATCCAGGCCTGACCCTGCTTAGCTTCCAAGATCTCACGGGATCAGATGCCACAGTGCTACGGCTACAGGCGTCCTTACCTTACCCAGGTCAAAATAGGGTACTGGTAGCATGTAGACATGGTGTCCCAAAAGGGAAGCAAACTCAGTAAAGACTTGTATATTCCACCCTCTCCACCAAGGATACACTGGGTCCGCTGGGTGCCTCACCCCAGCCCCACCCCCAGGACTGGCGCTCGGCCTGCTCCACCACAGCCCCTCTTTGTGCTCACCTTGAGCCCGAAGTTGATGGCAGTGAACAGGCTTTTGCAGACTGGGCAGGTGAGGTTCTTCCACCCGAAGGCGCCCTGGAGCTGGGGTACTATGCCACTGAACCTGGCAGGTTGGCCTTGGGCAGGAAGAGGATGAGCTGTGGCAGGGGCCCAGAGAACCATGAAGTCAAGCAGAGCCAGCACCAGCGCCAGGCCCAGGGCCATCCAAATGAGTCTCAGACTGGGGGCCAGCAAGGACCTCTCTGGTCCCTGCTCCCAGCTGGACCTGGAGTGGGCCTGGCCGGATGACACTCCGTGGCTGGGCATTGCCTGGCTTCCTACACCAGTCTGGTCCCCCGCCTCCAGCCCTCACGGGCTGAGGCCCTGTTTGGCCCTCAGGGCCCCGGGTGGCACCTGGACCCCGATTACACCTCTCGGTAAACGTCTGATTGCTCAGCAGCCAGCCACAAAGCAGCTCCTCCTCTTCCTGTTCCTCTGATCCGCAGCAGCTGATCAAGGAGGCGGGGGAACCCTGCCACCGCTGTTGGGGCGGAGTGGGCGGGGTTCTCCAGGACCGCCCCGGGTCCCGCCCCAGGCCCCGCCCCAAATCCCGCCCTTCTCCCTCGCCCTTCTCCCCTACTGGGCGCTGCCTGTGCAGGTGTAGGCTGCGGGATGGGCGGGTGCTTTCGGATGACCAGGGGTGTCACCTTGCTGGCACAGCCTCCAGAAAGCTCTCCAGCAGCTGCGCTGGTACTTTGGGGAGGGACCCGATGTGACCCACGGAAGCCCTACCGAGGCTCCCAGGCGACTGCTTTGTCCAAGTGTGCATTCAGATTCCTGAAATAGCGACGCGACCGAGGCATTTAACTAAGAAAGCCAGGTTAGACTAGAGGTAGAGATCCTTCCACTAAGCCTGTTGCACCTGCCACGCAGGCCTGTCCCCTCGATTTCGTATGCTCTGTGACTGCCACAGCACCCTTGAGTCAGTCTTTTATTTGTTTGTTTGTTTGTTTGTTTGTTTGTTTTTTGAGATGATCACGCTGTGTAGCCCAGCTGGCCTTAAACTCACAATTCTCCTTCCTCAGCCTCCAGAACGCTGGAAGCGTCTTTGAGTCACTTTAACTGAGAATCTCTGAGTCACCTTTGATTCAGAATTCTCCAGACTTCCTTTTATAGATAATAAAAAGTGATTAAGAAACAGTACAGACTGGTTCCAGGAACAATATTCAATATCCAATAGACCTTGGGTTTCCTACCTCCATATATCTGTGATGGTAAAAGCTAACTACTGAGTTATTTATGATGTGCCAAGCACTAATCCAGGCATTTTATAATTACCAATCCTCAATTCTTACAATAACCCTACAAAGTAAGTATAATACTATTGTTATTCCCACTTCTGCTGATAGTAAAATTGAGGCACAAGCAAGTTAAGTGGCAAAACAACAATTAAAAACCTAAGTGAACTGGGCACTTTCACACACGCCTGTAATCCAACCTACTAGGGAGGCTCAGGCAGGAGGATCGCAGGTTGGAGGCCAGAGGCATCCTGCACAACCTGGTGAGATTGTGTCTCAAATATAAAAGGGACTGAGCGTGCAGCTCAGTAGTAGAGCACTTGTCTAGCATGTACAAGGCCCTGGGTTCAACCCATAGTACTGAAAACAAAACAAATCACAAAATACAAATAACAAAAACAAACAAAAATCTCTAATCTGATTCCTAGAGCACTTCTTCAAAATCTACAGAGCTGTCAATTCTTGTCAGCATGTTCTTTTGAGAGTTTTTCCTAAGAATCTCTTTTTTTGTAGTTCTATAGGCTTCATTTCAAAGTAATCATAATAATTAAACTGCTAGGCACTTTTTGAGATTATATGCTAGGTTTTTTTCCCTAAAGGTTCTACATTAATTGAATCCTTACAAAAAATTTTGGAGATAAGTACAATTTTTCCTTGGTGTCCATGGGGACTGGTTCCAGGACCCCCTCTGATACCAAAATTTGTGGGTGCTCAAGTCCCTTATATAAAATGGCACAGTACTAGATTTATATATAACCTACATATGTTAGTGGCAAACATGGGTCTGGGGTCTGGCACCAGAAGGATCTTGGAAGCTGGCAGCAGAGTTTACAGATAAACCCAGAAGGGAATTTAGAGAGTGAGATACACATCCAACATATTGATGTGGGCTTCTCAAAAGAGAGAAAAAAAAAAAAAAAAAAAAAGGCACGGGCACCTTTCCTTTCAATTTTATTTAACCTACGGTACACCCTGTGTAATGTCAGTCCTAGGTGCCAAGCTCTTGGCATCTAGTCTGATCTGAGCCTCCAGATCCACCTAGAAAGGTCCCTGTCATGAATTAGGGAGGTAACAGTAAGGTAGAAAGAAAAAGTTCCTTTGTTTAGGATTTCCTATTGGAGGAAATTCCTTTGGCAAAAATGAGATTATAAAGTGGTTCAGGAGATACATTGTATAGGTTAACAGATAAGAAAAGAGTCAGGAGGGAGTTGCCTGGGTATATCTCAAAGAAGCACAGGATTACTGAGGGGAAAGCAAGGTCAAATTGAAAGGTTACATACAATTTGACCCAAGAATGGCTTACTGCTATTTTAACATTTTCATTATTTAAATTGTCTCTCAAAAATAACATCTCTATCAGGCAGTCCTCCCAGCTGTCTTCTTGGTAGTTGTGTCAAAGTTCTTGGTTCTCAGCTGGTGAGATTCAAATCAGATCCTGGGGTGAAGGCTCTTTCCTTTTCCATGTCCCCCAAATTTCCCTGTCTGTTTATCCTGCCTCAGTACTGACCACCTTGTCTCAGAGTAAGTTCACACTGATATTCATGTCTCAAAATCTGACTGGGAAGAAGATGGCTGCAGAGGCCCCTTTCTTCCTCCCTAGTATCCCCTATCATGTGCATCTTCCCATATATTTTAAATCACCTCTGTATTTCTTATAATCCCCAATACTGATCTTGTTTGTTGTTGTCAGGCGCTGTCTAATTGGTTCTGACTCATAGCAACCCTCATGGGGTTTTCAATTTCAGGATTGCTTCAGGAAATAGAAGTAAATCTCAGCAGGTTCAGGGAAGTGGGGCCTGGAAATAAGGAACCACTGAGCAAGGCAGTCACCAAGTAACCAATTGGATCACCTAAGTTTTGGTCAGACCAAGTGAATCTCATTCCTCTAAGTCCCATTCTTCAAAGGAAACAGGTATAGTGACTTCATCAACAATCACCAGATCAAGTCCCATTCTTTTAAGAAAACTAGTCCCATGACCTGGCAGTCACCTAACTAATCAGTCTTTAGGTAGAAACAAAAGAAACAACTGCCCTTTAACTTTGTTGGGTCAAAATACAGGGACTCCTTATTGAGGATTAATCTACTAAAGGTAGCTCAAAAAGTCCAGCCCAAAGAAAGAGACCATAAAAATGCCTAGACAACAACTCTACCTCAACTACGCAGTTGGGACCCCTTCTATTCATTACAGAGGCTTTGTCTACCCTTCAATAAATTCCTCCTTGCTCTTGCTTGCCTTTGTGATCTGTGCATTTATTTCTGGGTCCATGGACTCAGGTACCCAGCACCTGGCACCTGAGAAGAAACTCTGGTTTCAATACAATCAAAATGCTTTGTAGATAGTTGTTATACTCTGTTGTTCAGGGAATAATAAGTTAAAAAAAAAGTCCATATGTTCAATACAGATGCAATTTTTTCCTCTGGAGTATTTCTGAACTATGGTTGGTTGAATCCTCAAATTTGGAACCCACAGATATGAACATACTCAGAACTCTATGGCTGGTATAAAGATTTTTTATTTCAAGATGAAGACATTTCAGGTTCAACAGGTGCTTAAAGAAATCTTCAAGCTTCTTTTATCTGAATAAAAGCAGGAACTTCTGGGAAATGAAGACTACTATAAATCTCCTCCTCTGGGAGGCCTCTGCTTCCTAGAAAGACCAAGAGTAAATGCAACCTTAAATACATTCTCCAGGGAGTTTTATGGTCCTGAAGAAGATATAGGACCACTCATACAGGTATGAACACTATCACATACAAGTGCAGGAACATACACTCATATATGTCTGTGTGTATAATTATATAAATATATCTATATATGTGTGTATATTGCTGCTAGGTGCTGTCAGTTTGTGTCCAATTCATACTGACCCTATGTACAACAGAACGAAGAACTCCCTGGTTCTGAGCAAGCACATAATCTTATTTATGTTTAAGCCTATTGTTACACATATTGTGCCAATCCATCTAGTTGAGGGTTTTCCTTTTTTTCATCAACCTGCCACTCTCCCAAACATGATGTCCTTCTTCAGGGATAGGTCCTTCCTGACTACATGTTCAGAATATATAAGACACAGGCTAGCCATCCTTGTTTCCAAAGAGCACTCTGGTTGCACTTCTAGGACAGATCTGTTGTTTATCTTGGCAAGTCCATGGTATATTCATTATTTGTCTCTAGCACCATAATTCAAAAGCATCAATACTTCTCCTGTTTCCCTTATTCAATGTCCAGATTTCACAACAATATTATGCAACTAAAAATACCATGGCATGAGTCAGTTGCAGCTTCATCTTCAGTGTGATGTCTTAACTTTTCAACACTTCAAAGAGGTCTTTTGCCACAACTTTTCCCAATGCAATGCATCCTTTGATTTTTTGACTGCTGCTTCCGTGGGTGTTGATGTAGGTACCAAGTAAAGCAAAACTTTGGACAACTTCAATCTTTTCCCCATTTATCACAAAGTTGCATACTGACCAAATTGTAAGGATTTTTGTTTCGTTGATGTTGAGTTGCAATCCATACTGAAAGCTGTGTTCTTTGATCTTTCATCAGTAAATGTTTCAAATACTCTTTGCTTTCAACAAGCAGAGTTGTGTCATCTGCATAATACAGGTTGTTAATGAGTCTTCCTCCAATCATAATGCTGTGTTCTTCTTTGTAAAGTCCAACTTCTTGAATTATTTGCTTGGCATAGACATTGAAGAGGTATAGTGAAAGGATATAGCCCTGATGCACACCCTTCTCAACTTTAAACCAAGCAGTGTTTCCTTGGTCTGTTCAAATGACTGCCTCCTGATCCATGTACAGATTCCTCGTGAGTACAATTAGGTGCTCTGGTATTCTCATTCTTCAGAGTGTTATCTATAATTTTTTATGACCCATGACACAGTCAAATGCCTTTGCATAGTCAATAAAACATAGATAGAAGTCTTTCTTGGATTCTCTGCTTTCTGTTAATATCCATCTGACATCAGCAATGATGTCCCTAGTTCCATGCCCTCTTCTGAATCCAGCTTGATTTTCCAGCAGTTCCCTCTATATATACTGCTGCAGTAACTTTTGAATGATCTTTAGTAAAATTTTGCTTGTGTGTGATATTAATGATATCATTTGACAGTTTCCACAGTTAGTTGGATCCCTTTTCTTGGGAATAGTCACAAATATGGATCTCTTCCAGTCAGTTGTCCAGGTACCTGTTTTTCAAATCTCTTAGCATAATCACATTAGCACCTCCAGTGCTGCATCTCTTTGTTGAAACATCTCTATTGGTATTCCATTAATTCTTAGAGCCTTGTGTTTCTCGAGTTTCTTAAAGGTAGCTTCTACCTTGTCCTTCAATACCATTGGTTCTTGATCATATGAAAACTCTTCAAATGGTTGGTTATCCACCAATTTTCTTTTGTATAATGACTCTGTGCATTCCTTCCATCTTCTTTTGATGATTCCTGCATTATTTAATATTTTTCCTATAGAATCCTTCACTATTGTCACTTGAGTCTTGAATTTTTTCTTCAGTTCCTTAAGCTTGAGAAAAACAGAGCATGTTCTTCCTTTGGATTTCCATCTCCAGCTCTTTACACGTTATTATAATATTTGATTTTGTCTTCTCAAGCTGCCCTTTGAAATCTTCCATTTAGTTCTTTAACTTCATCATGTCTTCTTTTTACTTTAGCTGCTTGACATTCAAAGGCAAGTTTCAGAGTCTCTTTTGACATGTAATTTGGTCTTTTATTTTTTTCCTGTCTTTTAAATAACCTTTTGCTTTCCTCATGAATGATGTCTTTGCTGTCATGCCACAAATCAACTGATGCTCTATCATTAGTGTCTAATGCATTAATCCTGTTCTTGAGGTGGCCTCTGAATTCAGGTGGGATATACTCAAGGTCGTATTTTGGCTCCTGTATACTTGTTCTAATTTTCTTCAGTTTCAGTTTGAATGTGCAGTTGATGGTCTGATCCACATTCAGAACCTTTTTCTGACTTCTGATGTTGAGATTTTTTATCATCCCTTTCCACAAATGTAGTCAGTTTGGTTCCTGTATGTTTCATCTGGTGAATTCCATGTGTATAGTCACTCTTTATTGGTGAAAAAATGTATTTGCAATGAAAAGGTCACTGTGATATAGCATGAGAAACCAAAAATACTTCAAAAGACAAAGAAGCTTGGGTAAAATTAAAAAATTATTTATTACCTAATAGATAAGCCCAAGGAAACAGGTCTTCTCATGGACTGACTTTGCGCCTTTGTTCTCCTGAGATTGTATAGTTTATTGGAGAATGGAGTTCGCCATACCTTATTTGGACTAACCACATGTGTAGGGTCTACATGACCATCTGCAAGTGGGCTAAGTAATATTTCAAACTAGGATAAGATAGTTGCCATAGTGCTAGAGGGCAAGGACAGGTAGGAAGAAGTTACTAAGTGGGTGAGATAAGCAGTTGAGGGGCACAGGGAGGAATGTGAGAAGGACTCCTACTTACATAGTAAGATAATTTAATAAGCAATGTTCACAGCTGGGAATGTTAAGCTCTAACAATTATAGTCTAAATGAAACACATTTTAGTTTTGACCAAAAAAAAAAACTTTTTACAAACTTTGATTTTCATTTTTCCTCAACAACTGGTCTGACAAATTCTATCATATGATCTCCAGCATCATTTCTGTCACCAAGGCCATACTTTCCAACTACTGAGGCTTCTTTTTTCCAACTTTTGCATTCCAGTCACCAGTAATTATTAATACATCTTGATTACATGGTAAATCCATTTCAGATTGCAGAAGCTGGTAAAAATCTTCCCTGTCTTCAATTATAGCCATAGTGGTGGATATATAAATTTGAATAATAGTCATATTAACTGGCCTTCCTTGTAGGTGTAGCTATTCTATCATTGACAGCATCATACTTTAGGACAGATCTTGAGATGTCTTTTTGATCATGAATGCAACCTTATTTCTCTTTAGTTTGTCATTCCCAGTGTAGTAGACCATATGACTATCTGAGGCAAAATGGCCCATGCCAGTCCATTTTAGCTCACCAATGCCCAGAATGTCAATGTTTATGTGCTCCATTTCTCTTTTGATGATTTCTAATTTTCCTACATTCATACTACACACATCCCATGTTCCAATAGTTAATGGATGTTTACAGTTGTTCCTCCTCATTTTGAGTCATGCCACAATAGCAGATGGTGGCCCCTGGGGCTTTACTGTAGTTCCATCATTAAGGTACACTCAATTTTGAGGAGGTAACTCTGCCCAGTTGTCTTTTAAATGCCTTCCAACCTGGGGGGCTCATTTTCTGGCACTATATCTGGTAATGTTTCTCTGCTATTCATAAGGTTTTCAATGGCTAATAGTTTCAGGAATGGGCTGCCATGTCCTACTCCCTAGTCTGTCTTTGTAGGGAAGCTCAATTGAAACCTGTCCGCCATATTTATACCTATATCTATTTCTATATCTATCTATCTATCTATCTATCTATCTATCTATCTATCTATCTATCTAGATAGATAGATATCTATCTATAGATATCTAGATATCTATCTAGATAGATAGATAGATAGATAGATATAGATAGATATGGATATATTTCTTTGAGACAATGTTTTTCTGTGTAGTGGAATTCATTATGAAGATCAGGTTGACCTTGAACTCATGATCCTCCTGTTTCAGCCTCTTTAGTGCTGGGATTTCCAGCCTGTGCAACCCTGCCAGCTACAAACTTTCCTTCCTTCTTTCTTTCCTTCTTTCCTCTCTCTCTTACTCTCTCTTTCTCTTTCTTCTTCCTTCCTTCCTCTCTTTTCTTCTCTCTTTCTTCCCTCCTTTCTTTCTTTCTTTCTTTCTTTCTTTCTTTCTTTCTTTCTTTCTTTCTTTCTTTCTTTCTTTCTTTCTTAGAAAGAATGTTGCTGTGTAGTCAGGCTAGCCTTGAACTCAAATTCTTTGAGGACTACATGGTGGAGGTGTGGACACACTTGGTACTGGGGATCAAACCCAGGGTCTTGCTCATGCTAAGCAAGTGCTCTACCACTGAGCCACATCCCCAGCCCTTGGAGGGCACCTTCTATCATCTCTTGCTATCTATGAGTCCAGCTCAGTGGAGGTATTTCCTGTCAGCCTTGGCCTGTATAGGAGAGCCATTCTGAGCTCCTTAAGGGTGCTGGTTCTTCATTGGATTAGTAAATTATGTGTCACTAGGTAGTCCATGAAACACAGTTATTTGGTGGATTTTCTAGCATATGAGTACATACCATCTTAATGACCACTTCTCTAAGGCTTTAAATCTTTTCTCACTTAGTATAGACCATCACCTTTTCAAATGATTTTGCCAATTAATTACTTCCAACTTTTTGCTATTTTTTCCAGAATGTCTGCTGGACTTAGCAATGACCATTCAACTCTCGTGTCCTTATAGTTGCTATTTCTCTCATATTTCCAAAAGTGATTCATTAAACCAGCTTATGCATTCCTTTCCAATATTATATTGCCCCCATTGGCAGTGACTATCCAACACCACCTAGCCGGTGATAGGTCTTCATTACCAGCCCCCAAACCCCACTCCATCATCTGCTTTCTTGGAGAGTCCAGGCACTAACTATCACAGATTGGGCTACCTGGGACCATAAAGATGGAACTAAACCTGCAGGAGATTTATTAGGAAGGGGTCTTGGAATTATCTCCTGAGAAGGAAAGGAAGACAGTAGGATTGGGCATAGAGAGGCCTTGAGTTTTGACAAAGTCTCTGCAGAGGCCTCAGCTGACTCTATAGTAAGTTCCAAAGTAGAGACAACCTTCAGAGTTGTCTTAAATGGAGGCAAAGGGGCTGGGTCTTTATTCCCTTCTAACTTGATCAGTCATAGGATGTGGGCTGTCCCAGAAAGTGTGTATGGCCTTGGGCAAGGCGACTCTCATAAGTAGAGAACCCTGTAGGGACTCACAGTCAAGGTCCCTATTCCAGTGGTACCCATGAATAATAAATTCTTTAATCCTGAAGGGAAATGTGCACAACACAGTGCTCACCACACTCTTATTCTCAGTACTTTTCTTGGGAGAGGACCCAGGGATGACTTGGGTGTCCTGTGGGAAATATCTCATTACGAACAGAGCTCTACAAGGCTGGTAGTGATGGTAAGCTGGTAGTGGTGAGAGCTATCTTATCTTTCTGGGGTTTAGAACCTCTGAAACCAATTGTAGAGGCTTTTAGGCTACTGGGAAATGAGAATTTGGGGAAGGGAAGAGAAGGTTTTTGTATAAAGACCTAAGGCTTGTATGACTTTGCTGCAGTGGAAAATGGGTTACAGGTCTGGCAAGTGATTAGCAGAGGGATAATGTGGGCTGTCTGATTGGAGCAGTTAACTTTCTAGTTAATTTGGAGTAATTTGATTGAACA
Organism: Pedetes capensis; assembly: GCA_007922755.1. NCBI lineage: Eukaryota > Metazoa > Chordata > Mammalia > Rodentia > Pedetidae > Pedetes > Pedetes capensis. The sequence goes on along the minus strand of VMDO01001122.1, from coordinate 109,761 downwards.
TACACTTAGGGTATCTATATTCTGTGTGTCAGGAAACCTGTACAAATTCTGTGCAGGTGACCAGCCAACTCTTGAGCTGCCTAGGGAATGGCAAATTAAATCCACACTGTCAAAGCCAGCAGCCTAGAACTGGTGAGGAAAGATCTCCCTCTTGTGGAATTTGATGGCACCTAACAGCAACAACAACAACTAGTGGGCTAAGGATTTGTGTTTTGGAGTACAGATATAGAAGAAATTGTGTCTTCTGATAGACAGCTCCAATGCCCTGTATGTAGAACCCCCTGCAGTAGGGTCTGTGGTTAAGGAGAGGTTTTGGTTCAGGTTCTAACTGGGTGCAATGGTGCATACCTGTGGTCCCAGAGATTCTAGAGGCGGAGGCAGGAGGATCATAGGTTTGAGGCCAGAGGCAGCCTTTATAATTTAGTGAGACCCTGACTCAAGATAAAAAATGAAAAATAGGCTGGAGGTGCAGTCCAGTGATAGAGCACTTGCGAAGTATGTGTGAGGCCCTAAGTTCAACCCCCAAGTACAAAAAAAAAAAAAAAAAAAAAAAAAAGGAAAGACAAAAGAAAAGAATCCTGGCATCCTGGTTCTGCCACTCCCTGGTTGTGTGACTCTGGACAAAGCAAGTCACTTTTTTGAATTTCGGTTTCCTCCTATGTTACGTGGAAATAATAACTTATAAAAGATTATGAGGATTCAATGAAATAGAGAATGTTTAGAGCAATAAATAGGGCAAATGATGTCTTTTAGTATATGATTTATAAGATATATACAATGAAGTGGGGCTGGGGCTTAGCTCAGTTGGGGGAGTGCTGTTCTGTGCTCTCTGAGGACCTGGGTTCAATCCCCAGCACTGAAAAAATGGGAGACTGTGGCAACCCACTGCCAAAGCAATCCCAAAATAATCATCCATTGAAAACCCTGTGAGTATTGCTATGAGTTGGCCCCAACTCCATGGCACTTAACAACAACAACAACAGCAGCAGCAGCAACACAATGAAGTCTCTGATGTATGGGATACAATTTAGAGAGTTTCTACATAAGCCTGGCCTGCAGCTGTAGCCCTATGGCATCCGATCCCGTCAGATCTGGGAAGCTAAGCAGGGTCGGGCCTGGTTAGTACCTGGATGGGAGACCGCCTGGGAACACCGGAAGCTGTAGGCTTGGGAGAAGGACCTGGCAACCCCCTCCCAAAAATCAATCTGCCATTGAAAACCCTATGAACAGCAGAGAAGCACTGACAATAGTGTTTCCCCTGTTGTACAAAGGGTAGCTATGAGTCAGATAACGACTTGACGGCACCTAACAACAACAACAACTACATAAGCCTTGGGGCTGGGATTTAGCTCAGTTGGTAGAGCGCCACTCTACAGTCTCTGAGGTCCCGAGTTCGATTCCCAGCACTGCAAAAAATGGGAGAAGGATGTGGCAATCCATTCTCTAGGCAATCCTGAAACAGCTATTGAAAGCCCTATGAGGGTTGCTATGAGTTGAACACACCTCAGCGGCACCTAAGAACAACAACAACAACAACAACAACATATAAGCCTTACAGCTTAGAGTTGGTTGCATCTTATATTTCTTTACCAACTATATAGTTTAGACACTATTTTACCAAAGTAGGTTCTAGTGACTGTCATTTATTTGAGTAGGTCTATTTCCCAGCATGCCCTACCCACTTTCAGATGAGAGGAGCTTGCGGCTGCAATAAGAAGGAAGCCAAACGAAAGATTATGATGAATTTTTTCAGGGCATGGTGGTGCATGTTTATAATCCAAGAACTCGGGAGGCTGAGGCAGGAGGGTTGAAAGCTTGACCCCAGACTGGATTACATAGCAAGACTCTTTGAAAAGTTCTTTCTTTGAAAAGTTCCTTTGTGGAAGATGTAAGGAGTATTCATTTAATAGACAGTAATTTATCTACTTCTGTTGTCAGGCAGTCATACATGAATTCATTCAACACATATTTGGCAAAGTCTATGAAAAGCTTTAAATATTATTTAAAATTTTTTGCAGTGTTGGGGATCAAATCCAGGGTCTCTTGTTATGTTAGGCAAGTGCTCTATTATTGAGCTACATTCCCAGCTGCCATTTGACCATTTGATTAACAATCTTTAAGGGGCTTTCTCTAAAGGAAATGTTTAGACAATTAAGAAAAGGTCTATGCAGTTTTCTAATGACAATATTGTCTTGAGCTGTACCACCCTGGCATCTGATCCTGTCTAATCTTGGAAGCTAAGCAGGGTTGGACTGGTTAATCTTTGGATGAGAGACCACCTGGGAATACCAGGTGTGGTAGGCAAGGAAGAAGGACCTGGCTATCCACTCCCGAAACAATAAGCCATTGAAAATGCTATGAATAGCAGACTATAGTGACAATAGTGCTGGGCATGGCATAGTGTCAGGGAGTGTTTTGTTCTGTTGTACATAGGGTCTCTATGCGTCCTAACAACAATGACAATATTAAAAAAGAATAATCAAACTTATAAGCAACATCAATGTCTAAATCTGGCTGTTTATAATATACTTCCTAAAATTTGTTGTTAGATGCTGTCAAGTTGGTATTCGACTCATAGCGACCCTATGTACAACAGGTGAAACACTGTTGCCAGTGCTTCTCTGCTGTTCATAGGGTTTTCAATGGCGGATTGATTTTTGGGAGTGGGTTGCCAGGTCCTCCTCCCAAGCCTACAGTATCTGGTGTTCTCTGGCAGTCTCCCATCCAGGTAGTAACTAGGCCTGACCCTGCTTAGCTTCCTAGATCTGATGGGATCAGAATCCACAGTACTATGGCTGCAGGCTCCTAAAATTTAAGATATACTTTATTTATTTACCTATTTATTTTATTTTTTGCAGTACTGGGTGTTGAACCCTGGGTCTCACATATGCTTTGAAAATGTTCTACCACTTAGCTGTGCTTCCAGCCCATTTTTTACTTTTTATTGAGTCAGGATCTTGCTAAGTTACACAGGATGCCTTTGGCCTTGAACTTGTGACCCTCCCACCTCTGCTTCCTGAGTTACTGGGATTACAGGCATGTACCACCATGCCGAACAATTTAAGATATTTTTATATTTCTAAATTAAAGTCATGCTGTAATTGATATTAAGTGCCACCTACAGTTGTCTGATAGAATAGTTCTTTTTAAATGAAGATTTAAAAAAACCAAGAAAGAAAATAACATGAAATTCAAATTTTAGTGTCCATGAAGTTTCATTGGAACACAACCATCTCCTTCATTATGTGTCGTCTATGACTGCTTTTACACCAGAATGGTATAGTTGAGTAATTACAGCAGTGACAGTATAACCCTCAAAACCTAAAGTATTTTTGATCTTGTCCCTTATGAAATATTTGCGGAACCCTGCTCTAGACAGGTAAATAGCCACACTATGCAGAAAGAAGCAAAAGGTTGATATCTAGAGTAGTGTTTGTATGTATCTGGATGTATATTCCCAACACGGTTTTGGTAATAATAAAAGAGGATCAAGGTGTAGGGTTTGTCAATACAATAGCCAGGAACAGGACAGGGTTGGACAGGTAATTCAGATCCCCACCCATATCCTGGGGATCCTAGGATACAGAGCCTTCTGAGAGCAAGGAGGTGGTGGTGACCAGGTGGAGTGAGAAGGTCAGACCAGGAGTGACTGGCATGCCAGAGCTGGCATCAAGAAGACTGAGCAGCTTGTTCCACCCCCATCCACTGGCATAAGGAAGTGGCACAGAAGCCAAGCCCTGCTGGCTCCTGTCAACTCTCAAGTGAACGCCCCACCTCTCCAGTGTTGGCTGATGATCTTCCAGTCATTTCTGGAGGAGGCTCTCCATCACAGCTACCTACGTCCTGTCTGGGATGAAGAGCACCTCTGTGTCCTGAAACATGGCTGTCCCCAGCCACACTGTCTCATGTGGGCTCCTCACTTTCAATAACTCAGAGATTTGTGATGTCTACTGAACCAGGTGGTTAGCCCTTTGACACACGGGAGGAGGAGCGTAATGTGGAAGGGAAAGTCTCAACTTTGTGGGCCAAACAAGGGTGAAATTCAGGCCACAGAACTTGAGAGTTTCACATTTCTTATCATCTCTACTCTCTGAAGAAGGTGAGCCTTGGAGGTGCTTTCAGCCAGAAAACAAGAATTTGTCTAGAAAATCATAGCAATGGCTATGAGTGCATATTTGCGTGCACATATGATGGTGTCCACCCCCACTGTAATAGCTCTCTGACTTTCTCAGTCCATCCATCTTCCTTCACTTTCTCCCTGTTTGTTTGCTCCTCCCCCTGGGCTTCCTGTAACAACTTAACATCATAATGGTTCTCTCAGAGACACCTTCAGCACCTGGGTTCTTCTCTCCTCTATTGTTTTCATTGGGCTGAATTCCAGTCTCAAATAATCCCAGTCACTCTCCTTTTCCTCTCTTCAATTCAAGTAGCAGAAAATAGAAAATTCTATAGGTGGGGCAAGAGGTACCATGATAAAATCATGATCCCCAGCCTCAAATAGACACTCAGTGCTGCCTGGCAATTTTTCCATGTTTTTTAGTCAGCTTGCTTTATCTTTTCTGCAGTAGCTGTTTTGTAACTTTGTAGATATTTTCAAATAGCTGATTCCTCTGCCCCACCACACCCACTCTCATCTAATGATTTTGCCTTCTGTTTTACAGATAATTTGGGAGACATACAGATTGAGATTCCCTTGTTTTGTTAAAACAAATTAAAACTCTGCTTGAGCTGTAGCCATCCTCTCCCATTCCCCTCTGTGCATCCTAGAAGCCGCAGAAAGCCCCATAGCACTGTACTGTGTGTACCTACCCTTACCCTATTTTACAAATGATGAAACAGGTACAGAGACTTAAGTAACTTGCCTAAGATCATACAGCCAGGAAGTGGGAGATCTCAGTTCCCAGCTGAGGAAGTGCTCCTCCTGCAATGGGCAGATACCTTGACATTGCTCTGTATCCCATCCTATTTATTTTACTCAGAGATCTGACTGCATTAGTTATCCTCTGTGTCTTAGTTAATATTAGGATCCATTGTGAGTGACAGAAAGCTGCAAATGACAGCAGCTTTAAAGAAGTTCAGTCTGTATGCTTCCCCACATACACCAACCCAGCCAGGACTTCTGTAACAACTGAATGATCCCCAGGGGCCCAGGCTGCTTTTATCTTGCCTGCCATCCTCAAAATGTGGCCTTTACCTCATGGCTCATGTTCCAGCCATGACATTTATATTCTTGCCAGCAGGAAAGAGAAATGTCAGGGCAAGGACAGGACTTTTTCCTTTAAGGACACTTCCCAGAAGTCACACACAACATTTTGCCTTTGCTTCCATGATCAGCATTTGGTCACATTATTCTACAGAGCTACAAGGGAGGAAGAGAAATGTCATTTCCTCAGCTAAAATCCATAGCTTCTACTGCCATAGGTGCAGAATGACTGCCAGAGGACTGTAACAGCCTTGGCCACACTACTCCCCTCTGAGGTCTTAAACTTGAAAATCCAATCAAGACTCCATTTTTACAAATTACAGTGAGGCTAACCGACACAAAACAAACCCACATTTCTCTCCTGGTCTCTTCCATTTTACACCTCAACACCCTGTTTCTCTCTTTCTTTATCAAGGAGTGTCTCCAAAGCAATCACCCAGCATGCTGCTTCCATTTCCTCACCACTTCGTCATTTTCATCCTCCCCCCATTGGACCTACCAGCATGGCTAAGGTGCCTATGACCTCCACGTTATCAGATCTGAGGCACCCTTGTCAGTATATCTCTGGGACCCATCTCTTGGCTTCTTTGATGCCTCAGTTTACCCCTACCCCCACCCTGTTTCTTCTTAGCCCCTTGGTATCCCTCCTTCAAGTACTCTTCAGAGCCCTTACTGACTTCCTGTCCCTGCCAAGCAGGAAGCCAAGCTGCACAGGGGGTTCTGCAAGCACTAGAAGACCTGTGCCCACTGTCTATTTTGTCTTCACCCACTGTCTATTTTGTCTTCTGGTCTATCTATCTATCTATCTATCTATCTATCTATCTATCTTCCTTCCTGGATGAAAGGACTTTGGTTTTATAAGCCATCTGCTAGCTCCAGCCAGCTATCAGTGGAGGGTGCAGGGTGCAAAGAAAGAAATCTGAGCTGATTTGGCAAAATCGTTGTTCTATTCTCAGCTTCAAATAGCACCAAAAGATCCTGTTTCTGACAATTAGTCTCTAGTCTTGCCCTCTTTTAGGTTGGCCTTACTGATTTTATGTTCTTTCTCCTTAGACCACTGAGCTCTGACATAACTAACCCCTAATATACCCACATTTTCCTAGGGGTGATGATTGGTGGGGGAGATTTCATTTTAACCAAGACAGCTAATTTACTCATTTCAACCTGTGTCATTCAGAGTTTTAAAGAAGTGCACTGTCTAAGATAAGAAATACTGTCTGCCTATTTAGAACCTTATTTCTTCGTATTCACTATTTCTTGTCTATCTTAAATCTAAGCCAAGAAGAAAGCATATTTTATTTATTTATTTATTTATTATTTAAATTTATTTATTTATTGTCAGTACTAGGGAGTTGAACCCTTGGCCTTGTGCATGCTTTTGTAAACATTGTACACTGAGCAGCGCTCTCAGCCTGTTTATAACTTTTTGTTTTGAGATAAGGTCTTGCTAAGTTATGCAGGCTGCCTCTGGCCTCAAACTTGCTATCCTCTTGCCTCTGCCTCCCAGGTCACTGGGATTATAGGAGTGAGCCACCACACCTAGCTGAAAGCACATGATCGTATGTACCTTTGTTTTTATTTCCTTTAAAAAATATCTCTTGCCTATTCTTCCCTTGTGACACCATCTGAAATGTTGCCAGTAGCCAAAGATGGGCATTCTTTTGCTTTTTACTTGCTTCAGAGCTCCAGCTAAGAAAGCAGGCTTCTCCCCTCTTTGCCTCCCAGAAACGCCAACATTCCATACACTTGGTAGTCACTGTGGGTGGATGCCTATAGGACCCTTTTACTTAAGAGCAGCCTTCTGTCCAAGTTCTGGGTAGCTTGGCATCCAGTCCTGTCAGATCTTGGAAGGTAAGCAGCATTGGGTATGGTTAGTACTTGGATGGGAAACCACCTTTGAACACCAGGTGCTGTAGGCTTGGGAGAAGGACCTAGCAGCTCACTCCGGAAAAGTAATGAGCCATTGAAAACCCTATGAACAGCAGAGAAGCACTGACAATAGTGTTTTGCCTGTTGTACATAGGGTAATATGAGTCACACACCAACTCAATGGCACCTAACAGCAACAACATGCAATATGGACAGGGTAGGTGACATTTCAGAACTTGCAAAGCCCGTTACACCCTTTCTATTGAAATCCATCTCATCCCTTCCACCATTTCTTTGGGTGAAAAATGATTGAACTTTTGTTTTCATTTGCTGCGGTCAGGGATTTAATCCACAGATAGGCCTGTAAAATGTCAAGATTTATTTCAATTTTGGAAATAGCTACAGATCCTAAGTTGTCATGCAAGCCTCTTGGATAGTGCGGCTAAGGGATTGGACATTATTGCGAAGGTAGAAATGTATGACACTACAATACCTACCACTAACATGATGAGTAATTTAAAAGCAGATCAACAGAAAGGTCTCTTCTGTACTCCTCACCTAAATGAGATGCCAGCCAGAGATATAAAGTGGCCTACTTCCTTAGCTTAAGAATGTGGCTTTGATCTCCGTCCTTGGATGGATACATTTCCATCACTTTAGCATGAAGACATAAATGAACAGCAGGGATGAGAAGTTGATGATTTGAGCAAAATTAGAAAATAGTGCCATGGACAGTACATAGGCCAATTGGTTAGGAAAACATTATAATATTCTGGTGAAATTTTGGATTTATAGGAATATTATTTTATTCCCATACTTGTATAGTGTTGTTGGTAGGAGCCATGGAGTGGGTGTCTGACTCATAGTGGCCCTATGTACAACAGATGAAACTACCCAACTCTGTGCCATGCCTGGCGCTATGTCAGTGCTTCTCTGCTATTCATAGGGTTTTCAATGGCTGATTGATTTTTGGGAGTGAGTTCCCAGGTCTTTCTCCCAAGCCGATAGCACCTGGTATTCCCAGGCAGTCTATTATCCAAGTACTAACCAGACATGACTTTGCCTAGCTTCCGAGATCTGACGGGATTGGATACCACAGAGGTATCGCCGAAGGCACTTGTACAGTCGTCAGAATAAATAATACTTTAAGAGACAACACAGGCTGGCTCCTGTCACTGTCAAATATGAGTGCACGGTGAGAGGCTCAGGTGGACACAGGTTGTGTCACAGTCGATTCATGCCTCCTGAAGTTACTGTGGATATTGAAATCCAGACGTCGTATGGTTGGGGGAGGCAATGGATGATCACCCAGATTTAAAATCTATTTTTAAGCATTAGGCCTGGAAATAGTGTGTACTCTTGTTGCCTGGACTCTACTGGCATAATGGTGATAGGAGGGCTGGGGGATTGAGTTTAGGTATTTGAGGAGGAAGGAGAGGCAATCACAGAACTTAGGAGCACTGTAGGCAGTGTCACAGTGGATAGCTCCTCAGTACTAGGTCTAATTAAACTTATCTTGGTACCCCCTCTTTCCATTCTCATATCTGCATAGAGTCTGGCCCATAGAAGCTCAAAGAATGTGCTGAAGTTTTGAATGTCTAAATTGTAGTGGGTGGGATTGAAGTTGGGGTTGTGGGTGGTAAAAGAATTTACTGAGCTCAGAGTAGAAAAGAAAAAAATTTATTAGTACACTATAAGAGTGCAGTGGGCAGAAGCAAGAAGTTTAATGCTATGCACCTGGGTAATGAGTGGGTGGTATTTATAAGGGGTTTCTGGGTAGCTTGCAGCTGGCTTGACCTTGGCTGGAAATGATTCACTTTGAAATAGTTTGAGGATTTAGTCTAATTAACTTTGTTTTGGAGAGTTTTATCTCAGCTGCCTCATCCTTGCAGCCTGTGGTTTTAATGATGGGGCCAGCTCTGGGACAGTGCCTGTCTCTGGAATGTCACATCACCTCCCCAGTAGCACTCAGAAATACCTTTCCCCTGCATAAGCTTTGACAAGAATTCAAACTTTCTAATTCTTAGTTTGCTTTTCTTTTACCACTTGTTTTTGACCTAAACTAGACTATGTAAAGTTCACTGTGTTCAGGAGAGGGAGAGATTAATGTGGGGTAAGGTGGTCTAGAAAGGCTTTAGAGGAAAGCAATGGCTAACTGGGTCCTATTGGACGTATGGGTCTTGGATAGATCCAGCAGAGGGGCAGCATGTTCTAAGCAAGTTTGGAAACAGATTTAGACTCAGATGGAGAGTATAGTCATCTACTTCAATTTATATCTTTTTATTAATTAAAGTATTTTTGTTATATTTAAAAATAGTTAATACATTTACACGAATCTGAATTCAAAAGCTATAAAAGGGTGCAGAATGAAAAAACAGAAAAAAAATGAAACTGTGTCCCACTTGTGTTCGCCAGCCCCCAAGTTCTCCTTCCCAGAGGCAAACACTATGACCAGCTTCTATGGTATTTTTCCATAGATATGCTTGGTATTTTTTAAAAAATACTTGGGAATCCATGTTTCCCAACAATTTCATCATAACAAAGCATTACCTTAGCTGATCTGATAGGATTAAAAATGACAATTCAAAGTTGTTCTAGTTTGCGCTCTATTGAAGCAAAGTTGGAGTTTATTAAGAGACAACTTAATATGGATTGAGGTGTGAGAGAAAGAGAGAGAGAGAAATAGAGAGAGAAAGAGAGAGAGAGAGAGAGAGACAGACAGACAGACAGACAGACAGAGAGACAAACAGACACACACTCTTTTCTGGCCTAGAGCACACAATCCTCCTACCTTAGCTTCCCAAGTATTGGGATTACAAGGATATGCTACCATGCTCAACTGGACCTTTTCCTCTCTCTCTCTCTCTCTCTCTCTCTCTCTCTCTCTCTCTCTCTCTCTTCCTTCTTTCCTTTCTTTTTCTTTCTTTTCAGTATGGTGATGGGGATTGAACTCAGGTTGGACCTATGACCTTGAATATACTAGGCAAATGCTCTACCACTGAGCTGTACCCCCAGTACCTTTTTAATTATTTATTTTGAGACAGGGTCTCTCTAAGTTGTGCAGACTGCCTTGGTCTCCACCCTGAAAACTTCTTGTCTCAGCCTCCCTAATAGCTAGATTTCAGGCATATAACACAGCACTTGGAGTCATCTTTGACATTCTCACCTCCCTTTGTTATGGGGCGGTGGATCCTGCTGTTACCAACAAGTAGGTGGCAAGACCTCAGTCCTTGTGTTTCCTCTTTGAAAGAATTCAGATGTGACATAGAGAATATAGGACAGAATATAGACGGTATTTATTTAAAGAGGTAGTTTGCTTTTTAGGAATAAGGGCAGGCAATAGCCAAGAGCTATTGCTGAGAGCAAAGGTCTAAGCTAATCTTGTTGAGTTGGTGTCTCCAGGAGGGAAGCACCCTGCACCTGGAGTGTTACTGGGAAATTAAGACACCTGGAGAAGCTTGGTGAAATCTAGTAAAAACTTGGAAAAATTTCAGTTGTTTGGGTGAAGTGACCTAATATTAGGATGTTCATCAGAGGAATGAAAAGGTGGAGAGATAGAGATAGAGCTAGAGATGATAGAGATAGAGATAGAGAGAAAGAGAGAGTGAGAAAAAGAAGAAGCAGGAGGGGGGAGAGAGAAAGAGAAGGAGAAGCAAGGAGAGGAGGGGGAAGGGAGGGGGAGAGGAGGGGAGGGAAAGAAGAGTAGTAGTAATAGTAGTAGTGGTTAAGTAACTTTTTAGAAGGAAAAGCACCTTGGATAGACAGGCAAGCTGGGCAAACTGAGAGATCGAAGGTGCTGATCTCTGTCCTTCCTCTAGATTTGCTGAAACCAGGGTAAAGCAGTGGTGCCCCCAATGTAATATGAGTCCTAGGCTTAAAACTAAAGATCCACTCTTCTCAGGCCAAAGGGAAAGCCTCCTGTTTAATAATCTTTTGTGGTTTAGGGTGTATGGTGCCTGGGGTGTTTGTTTTGTAAAGTGGATTAATGGACATATTTGGTATACTGTATTTTACAAGCATGGGCCCATAGGCAAGATGCCTTGGAATGGTCTGCCTTTGTAATCTGAGGACTCAGGCAGACATTAATCTTGGTTAGGGTGTGTGGGGCCCATTAAAATAATGCCTAAGTGTTTTCCAGGGATGTTCCTTCAGATATTCTGAGAGGCTTGGTCCTAGTTACTGACTGAAAGCAGGAGACATTTTTAATTCCCTACTAATGCCTAACTACTTAACACTTTTGCTTCTTTTGTGTTATACTTTACCAAATCATGTCGTCCGCCTACAAAATCTACCCTAAATTCTACCTCTGCTGACTGTCCCTGGGCTACTATCATCTCTTGTTTAGATTACTTCAAGTTATCCTAACTAATTTCTCTGCTTTCCCTCTTGCTCTCAACATTCTAGCCTGTTTTCTATAACCTGCTCTTCTTTTTTGAAATTGCATATCAGGCTGAAGTTGTAGCTCAGTGGCAGAGTGCTTGCTTAGCACGCAGAAGGCCCTGGGTTTAATCCCCAGCACCATACACAGACATACACACATACAGTGCATGTCAGATCGTGTCACTCTCCTGATGAATGAACTAATTCAATAAATTGGCACAGACAGCTCCAATGTGCCAGTCACTACTGCAGGTGCTGAGACTATACAAACATTAAAAAAGCAGTGCTATTGTAGTGTTTACAAAACAAATAAGTAAATAGTGTGACAGAAGTGACAGGTGCTGTGGAAGAAAATAAAGTATGAAAAGGATTAGGGAGAGCATAGGTGTGCCAATGGGCTGCTGTACTCCAACATTACTTCTTGCCCTGAGGAGTTTCCTTTCTTGAACCTGATTCAAGGGGAGAGGCTGGGTGTTCTTGGCTCCATCACAGAAAAAGAATTTTAGGACAAGTCAATAAGTGAAGAAGTTCTGAGTTTATTAGATAAAGGGTGAGAGATATTACTCACTTCCAGAGTGAAGCCATGGGCGTCTGAGGTGAGAGGCGCTCCTGGGTGCCTTTACAATGGAGACTTTTTATCTATATCTATATCTATCTATCTGTCATCTATCTATATATGATTTTGCACCTTTAAAAAAACAAGTAAGTTTAAGGATTAAACAAGTATTTTTTTTCAGTACTGGGAAGTTGAACCCAGGGCCTCACGCATGCTTTTTGCAAGTGCTTAACCACTGAGTCACACACTCCCAGCCCAATTTTTAATTTGTATTTTTGAAACAGGGTCTCGCTAAGTTACACAGGCTGCCTCTGGTAGATTGATTTGGGAGTGGATTGCTAGGTCCTTCTCCCTAGCCTGTAGCACCTGGTGTTCCTAGGAGGTCTCCCATCCAAGACTAAGCAGGCTGACCCTGCTTAGCTTCCGAGACCAGACAGAATCTGATGCCACGGTGCTGTGGCTGCAGACCTACAATCTGGCTGAGTGGGACTTTTTAGGGAAGTGCTGGTTTCTATGCAGGCCGTTCTCTTAGCAGCTTCTCTTTTTTTGATTGTGTTGGAATTCTCAGCTGATAAGACTCAGACCAGGTCCCAGGATGAGAGAAGCTCTTTCCTTCCCGTGTCCCCCAAATATTTCCTATCTTTCTATCCTGCCTTAGGTGATATGTGATTTAAAGCAGGTGACTCAGACAAGTCTCTCTAAGAAGACCATCTTTAGGCAAAAACTTGAAAGAGAAGAGAATATGCTGCGTGGGGACCTAGGGGAAAATGTTTCACACAGAAGGAACAGCAAGTACAAAGGTCTCGAGAAGGGATCACATCTGGGCAGTGATGAGGGAGAGCAAGGAAACCAAAGTGGCTGAAATGGAGCAGGGAATGGGAGGAGTACTAACAACTGAAGTCAGAGAGGTGATGGGAGCTACATGAGGAAGGGCTTTGAAGATAACTGTGGGGAATCATTAAAAGGCCCTTGCTGATACCACAACCTTGGCTACTTTGGTCTCCTTACTGTTACCAGGTTTTTTGCTCACAAATTGGACCCTTTTTCTCTCTTGGAATTGTGGAACCAATTACAAGCCAGGCACAAACTGAGCAGTGAAGGAGACGTAGGAAGAGTGGAAGGTAAACTCGAAAATCAACTTTTCAGTCACTGAGGTTATGGACATAGTGTAAAGGAAATGAGAGGGAAGAATAAGCTAATAAAGGAGTAAGCTATCCATGTCATTTCTAGGAATAGGTGGAGATTTTTGGAATTCCAGCATTGCCTCTTGTTGCTTTTTTTATGGTTCTTTCCAGTTGCCATGACAATTGACAAGGTCGGGGCACTGGAGCATGTGTCATTTAGCATGCAGATGGGATTACAGTGAAGTTAGAGGTTTTCTGTTGGTCACACTGGCAGCCATCTTAGATCTAATTGGGTTTGGCTGGCCCACCTGAAGAGGAACTTCTGGTTTAAATATAAACAAGATGAGGGCAGGGTGGAAATTCAGCAAGGTTAGCTAGGCAGTACTTAGTGTAATATTACTATTGTTTATAGATGCTCTTTGAAATCATAAAGGTTATGCCTTTTTATGACCTTCACATTGCCTCTTCCTTCTCCCTGATATGCTTTCCCCTAGATCTTAGCAACCCTTGACGTCATTTGGGTCTCATTGCTTGATGGATCTTCTCTCACCACAGATTTGAAAATAATACTTCACCTCCTGTATTGGTCAGTTTGTTGTTGCTGTGGCAAAGAAACTGACCATGGCAAACATATGGGGGAAGAGATTATTGGGGACTTACAGTTAGAGGATTTCAGTACATAGAGGTAGAAGGCATGGAGGTAGGGCAGGCATGGCAGGGCCTGTGGTAGACGACCTTATATCCTCATGATTAGGAGGCAGAGAGACCTTACTAGGGCCAGGAGTCCGAGTAAAAACCTCCAAAGGCCTGCCTCCAGTGACTCGTCATTTACGCCAAGCTAGATCCACGTTCCAAAAGTTCTATGTCCTCCTAGGACAGCACCACAAACTGGGGACCCAACATTCAAACATATGACATTTGGGAGACATTTAAATCTAAACCATAACACTATCCTTCTATAATGATTGCAGTCCTACAAGAAAGTGGAAACAACACTGTGTATTTTAATAAGTTAAAGTTTAATCCCAGGAATTGGTTACATGGGCGATTGAAAAGGCTGAGACTCCAATCAGGAGAATGAAGTGACCCAGAGACTAACAACAGCAGGAAGTTATTAATTAGGCACAAAAGTGGAGGCTTTGTTCACTCATCTAACCCTAAACCTAGAACAATGGTTGGCAAGTAGCAGGTGCTAAGTAAATATTTGTTGAATGAATGAATGCAATTTGCTTAATGATAAAATTCACAATATGTCCATTGTATTTATTATTGTATGCCTAATGCCTACCAACTCCACATGTCTGTCAGTTTGCTGTACTGTGGGGGTTTGTGTTTTGCTATGATGATGAAAGCTATGCCACCAGCATTACAGATACCAGCAGGGTCACCCATGGTAGACAAGTTTCAGCTGAGCTTCCAGACTAAGACAGACTAGGGAGAAGGACATGGCTACCCCAGAAACAATTAGCCATTGGAAACCCTGTGAATAGCAGAGAAACACTGTGAGATGCTCATGACGATTCTGTATATGGACCAAGAGGCATTGTTCAAACAGAATAAGGAAACACTATTTGGTTTAAAGTCGAGAAAGGTGGGCATCAGGCCTATATCCTTTCACTATACCTCTTCAGTCTCAATGTTGAGCAAATAATCTGAGAAGCTGGACTTTATGAAGAAGAATGTGGCATCATTATTGGAAGAAGTCTCATTAACAACCTGCATTATGCAGATGACATAACTCTGCTTGCTGTTAGTGAAGAGAATTTGAAACATTTATTGATAAGATCAAAGAACACAGCCTTCAGTATGGATTGTGAATCACTATCAACAAAACAAAAATCCTTACAACTGTGTCAATAAGCAACTTCATGATGAATGGAGAAAAGATCAAGGTTGTCCAAGGTTTTGCTTTACTTGGTACTATAATCAACACCTGTGGAAACAGCAGTCAAGAAATCAAAAGACACAATGCATTGGGAAAAGCTATTGCAAAAGGCCTCATTAAAGTGTTGAGAAGAAAAGATTTCACACTGAAGACAAAGGTGTGCCTGACTCATACTGTGCTGTTTTCAGTTGCATCATACAGTTGTGAAAGGTAAATACTGAATAAGGGAGACAGGAGAAGAATTGGTGCTTTTGAATTATGGTGCTGGAGATGAGTATTGAATTTACCATAGACTGCCAAAAGAACCAAACAGATCTGTCCTAGAGGAAGAGCAACAGAGTGCTCCTTGGAAGTAAGGATGGCTAGACTGCATCTTACATATTTTGGACACATTTTCATGGCACCTGACAATGACAACAATGACTACCCCAGTACCTATTGGCACTTGTCTAGGTTCATAGGGCTGTTGTAAGATTACCACAAACCTGGTGGCTTATAACAATTGAAATTTATTCATTCATAGTTCTGGAGGCCTAAAATTTGAAATCAAGAGGTTGGCGAGAAAGAAAAGAAAAGGAAAGAAAAGAAAAGGAAAAAAGGAAAGATACTGACAAGGATATATTCTCTCCAAAGGTCATGGAGAAGAATCCTTTCTCACCTGTCTAGTTTTTTGTTGTTGTTTATTTATTCATTTATTTTGTTTTTTTAAATTTATTTTGAGACAAGCCTTGCTAAATTGCACAGATTACCTCTGGCTTTGAACATACTAACTTCCTTCCTCAGCCTCCTAAGTACAGGTTGGTCCAACTAGCTTTTGATGGCTCTTCAGCTTTCCTTGGCTTGTGGATGCATCACTCCATTCTCCACCAGTGTTTTCACATGGTCTTCTCTGGTCAGTGTCTCTTACAAGGAGAACTGTCATTGGATTGTAGGACCCATTGAATAATCAAGTATGACCTTATCTTGAGATCCTTAACTTAGTTCTTCTGTAAAGTCCCCTTTTCCAAATAAAGTCACATTCATAGGCTCTGGAACATGCGTGTATTATTTTGAGGGGCCACCATTTAATCCACTACAGTTTTCAATGTTTGTTGATTGACTAGCTGAACTGACTAGTATCCCTAACTCTGTTTTTGTCCATCTCCAATCTATCTTCCACAATGTCACCACACTGATCTTTCTAATGAGAATTTTAAAAATTAATAATATTAGTTTAAATTCAGAGTTCTTTGGTGGTTTTCCATCCTAGGGGGAAACATTAACACTTACTAGCCACAGGTCTTTCATCACTGACTCTTACCTCCTTGATCCTGTTCACGTCTTTCTTCTTCTTCCTTCTTCATCCTCCCTCTTTGCTCCAGCCGTGTGTGTGTGTGTGTGTGTGTGTGTGTGTAGTTCCCTGAATACATGTGCCTTTGTACTTTTTTTTCCTTCAGTATTGAGGGGCTGAACCCAGGGCCTCACACATGCTAAGCAAAAACTCTACCACTGAGCTGCACTTCCAGTCCCCTTTTAACTTTGTTCTTTAAATTTTGAGACTGAGGTATTGCTAAGTTGTGCAGGCTGCCTCCGGTCTCAAACTCAGGATCCTCAGCCTCAGCCTCCTGGTTTCCTGGTGCCATGGTGCCCAGCATCATTGTGGATGTGTATCTGTAGTTCTTCTTCTTCAAATATCTTCCAATCATTTGACCTTTCGGAAACACCTACTTATCCTTCAAATCTCAGTCGAAATGCCCGTTCTGTGCTGCAGTACTCAGCACACCCACCCCACAGCCCAATTTAGGTGATTCCCAGCGCATATCCATGCTCACTGGATGTTTGCTTGAATAGATAAGTGAAGCCAGGTGGATGGGGACTGGGGAGGGGTGGGG
The DNA here is from genome assembly GCA_007922755.1 of Pedetes capensis. Classification (NCBI taxonomy): domain Eukaryota; kingdom Metazoa; phylum Chordata; class Mammalia; order Rodentia; family Pedetidae; genus Pedetes; species Pedetes capensis. The sequence goes on along the minus strand of VMDO01001122.1, from coordinate 92,873 downwards.
AAGGCCTGAGATGTGCTGAGGCTGGAAGGAAAGGAGAACGGGAGAGTGAGCACTCGGGGCCTGGGGCAGGTCTTGGGCACTGGCGGGATGCGGGGTCTGAGAAGCACTGGCCTTTGTGCAACAGACCCAGGAGATGACAGAAGTCCCGCTGAGATGAGATGGCATGGAGGTGTGTGACCTGGTGCTGGAGGGCTCAGGCATGGGCGGCCAGGGTCTGGGGCCAAGGGGGCTGCCATGCTGCGGTTTGGGCTTCTCAGGCCAGAGATCCTAGGATGGGATGAATTACCCCAGCAGACACCACCCTCCTCTTCTGACCTGGGCACAGCTGTTGCATGAAGTGGGGACCCGGGAGCACAGCACAATGAGATGGAGAGACCTGGTGACTCCTCTGCACTGACCTCTCCAGAGACAAGGGAGAGGAGGAGGGCAGAAGGGGGACCCAGATGGGGATTGCCCAGCTCTTGGGGAGCAAGACCCCCCGACAAATGCCACTCTACGTGTCTAGTGGGCCCTGAGTAACGGTCTCTAGAAACCTAGGCAGAGAGTGTCCTAAAAGAAGGGGCTGCAGGTCACTGAAGGACCCTGGTCATGGGGCCTCATTGAGGGGCCCTGGCCTCTGGGGGTTATAAGCCATAGGGCCTGGTCATTGAGTGCCGTGCCTGTGAGGCCAGGTCACTGAGGGAAGCCTGAGTGAGCTGCCCTCAGCACTGCGAAACTTAAGTAAGGACTTCTCATTGTTATGGGGCCTCAGCAAGAGGGCCTGCCCACTAAGCACTGGTCACTGAGCCCTTGTTGCTAGGGATAGAGGTGGGGACTCAGTAAGGGGTGCGGATCCCTGAAGAGGTTGACCAAGAGGCCATGGTCACTAAAGTACTGGATCAGAGGGTTCTGGTCACCAAAGCCTGGGTGAGGGGCCCTGGACACTGGAGGATCCAGGGAGAGACCACCTCTGTCTCTCTGGAGCCGAGGTAGGGAAGGCTCCTTGTGCTCCAAATCAGCTCAGAATGTTATAGGCATGACCAGCGTGGCTCACAATGACCAGCAGATGGCACTGTGGCCTCACGTGAGGTCTGAACTGGAAGGCGCAGCTGGCAGCAGGTCCTTGGGGTGAAGGATGCAGTCAGACAGGCTCGGATTCAGTTCCGCCAGCTTCGGGTGCTGTGCGGCTTTGGGGCTTTGGGATGGGGTCACGTGCATCCTGACCACACTCTCTGGGGTGATGGTCCAGAGAGTTCTGAGGTGTGGGTGGGGAGGCCTGGGTCACCCCATAGACCAGGAGGAAGGACTGGCTTGGCTAGCAGCTCTGGAGCTCAGAATACACTTCAGTGCAAACATAGCATAGGTGTCCTGGCAGACGCCTGCCTCTCGGTGGGTTCAGCTGTCCCTGTCACACCACAGATCCCAGACACGCTAGGATCCACCCTGAACACCAGTGCTGCCACTTCTCAGGGCTCTCTGTTCTAGACCCCGTGAAACCTGCATAGAATCAGTCTGCGCTCCACTTGTCACAACAGAATCCATCATCACCCAGAATCTGTTAATCCTTCAACCCCCAGAACCAGATCATGTGGCGTCCCAGGGCCTTGTCATACCCCAGACACAGTCGGACAGCAGGGCTCTGAGATCTCTCCAATAAAGGGTCATACCAGGACCTTTCACATACAGAACAACCCAGGGCCTGTCCCCTCAGTCTTCCTCTACTGGCACCCCAGGGTCTTCTTGCTGCCCATACCTGGCCCTGAGCTGTGACAGTGTCTGGCATGTGGCAGCTGGGATGTGACAGGGTTCTGAGATGTGACAGTACTGGTATATGACAGAGCCCTGAACTGTGGCCTATATAGGAGAGGTGGTGGGGTTCTGGGCTGTGACTTTATCTACCATGCGTGGTAACTGGTCCCCTATCCTGTACTATGTTCATTCAGGGTCATGATTAGCATCCATAACAGTTATGGTGACAAGTGCTATGGGGGACACTGAGTGTTCAAAGTAGTGTTTCTGGGATTGTGTGGTAGCAGGCCAATTTCATTTTTTAAATTTCCATGTGGAATCCACTGTAGACTAACATTTTGGTAAAGTGCGGTTAAATTACTAGAAAATGAAATTGAAAAATGACATAAAATATAAAACTTTTTATTTTGGAGCATTTTTAGATTTATAGAAAATTATAAAGAGAGTAGAAGGTTACAATGGAAACTTTCCCCAGCTTCCCTAATATTAACATCTTACATATCTGAGACATATTTGTCAAAACTAATAAATTAACATTTTGTTTGTTAGGTGTGATTGAGTCGGGTCCAACTCATAGCAACCCAGTGTTTAACAGAGTAAAACACTCCTTGACACTGTTCCAGGCATATGATCTTTTTTATGCTCAAGCCCATTGTTGCAGCCATTGTGTCAATCCATCTCTTCAGATTTTAACAGTTTTTCCACTAATATATTTTTCTCTTTCGGAATCTAATTTAGGCTACTACATTGCATTTAATGCACTTTTTATTGTTAGATTCAAGTGACATACCATTAGTCTAACAAATTGTTATAAAAGTTTCTAAGCACTTACTCTAAGTCTCTGTATGAATTGCATCATGGCCTGATAACCAACAGTTCCGGGACTGGCCTTATTCCCTAGGCTACACCTTGTGTAGTGCTGGTATAAAGACTAGTAGTTATCACATTTGTGGTGGAAATGTGTGGAGAAAAGTGAGGGGGTGGGGGAGGTGGGAACCAATAGGAGCATGGGGTCCAGAAGGTAGAAAGATGGTGACCTTGGCCATTAGGTCTGTGTGGAACACAGTGGTGTGAATTGAAGTTCCAAAAGATTCCCAGTGAGAATGTGATCCTGAAATAGGGCATTGTACTGAAGCTTTGGTGTATCTGCAACAACCAGCAGCTACTGATGACGATTTACAAGCTCAGTGGGCTATGAGGGTGACTGGGTGGAGAACTTAAAAAACAAAGCTGCATATGGCCTGGGAGATTCCAAGTTCTGACCCAGGCCCCGGCCAGCCTGAGGACTCTGGTGAGTCATCATCATCATATAGACTTGGGTCTAGGATCGAGTGGCAGGAGACCAGGCACAAAGGCTCAGGGGCAGTAAACTTCCCAAGCAAAGAGGCAAAGAGCAGGGCAAGGTAGGTGTCCGCTTGTGCTTCAGGGCTTCTTCTAGCCCGTGTCATGATCAGGGCCACTAGCCAGTAGGTAGTGTACAGATGAAGCCTCAGCCTCCTGTCTATGCAGTGGTGTAACAAAGGCAACCTCAAGGGAAAATCTGAGAATGAAATGAGAATTACAGAGAAGTGTTTGCATGAAGTCTGCCACAGAGCAGGGCTCTGCTTTCCAGCCCAGGAGCTATGATCAGTTTTCTCCTCCTTGCTTGTCTGTTTTCCTCTGGGCTCCACTGACCTCAGGAAACTGGAACCAAGGTTCTAGCAGGAGTGGCCTGGCCCAGGTCTCATCCCATTGTGGATTTCATCCTCCTCCTCCTCTTTGCATTGGTGTCTGCTCATACTTAGGTGTCTGAGGGAGGCCTCCAGGGGCCTTCTGCAAACCTTCTCCCGTCACCTCCAACACGCATGGTTTGCTGCTAAACACTGTCCATATTGTGTCATTATAGCTTATTTGATTATAGCTTATTTGATTGCATAGGCAATCACAAGAGGATACCCACCTTGCCCTGATCTTTTCCTGTTTGCTTGAGAAGTTTGCTGTCCCTGAGCCTTTGTGCCTCCTGGTCTCCTGCCACGTGATACTAGACCCAAGTCTATATGATGATGATGACTCACCAGAGTCCTCAGGCTGGCCGGGGCCTGGGTCAGAACTTGGAATCTCCCAGGCCATATGCAGCTTTGTTTTTTAAGTTCTCCACCCAGTCACCCTCATAGCCCACTGAGCTTGTAAATCGTCATCAGTACCTGCTGGTTGTTGCAGATAGTTACACCAAAGCTTCAGTACAATGCCCTGTTTCAGCATCACAGTCTCATTGGGAATCAAATAAGCTATAATCAAATGGCAGACACTATGCCTGCTTTATTTTACCCTCTATTTCCAGCACTTAGCCAGTGCCTGGTCCAATGGCAATATTTAGTAAATATTTGTTGAGTGAATAATTGGTAGTGAAACAGGATTTAGAGCATAGCTAACAGAAGGTAATACAGAATGTACAATCAAGTGTCAAATAATCTTTGCTTGAACTGAATAGGTTGCCTGGAAAAAAGATGGCCTTAGTATGTACGAATTTAATATGCCACTTTAAAGGTGAATCAGAAATCATTCAGAAAGCAAGAAGTTTATTCTATACATGGTTTTGCATCAGAGAAAAAATAATCTAGATCCTGTCCTTGAATTGTATACCAAGTTTTTTCCAGATAGACTAGAGAAGTTAAAAACAACAAATATATCCAGAAACACTAAAATATCTAACAAATTTCTGGAGGGAAGTAATGTTTCTATCTTAGAAACAATAGAAGTGATCACAAAGAGGAAGATTAGCTGACTTAACTGACTGCCCCTAGGTCTGGGTATTTTAAACTTTAGAGTGTCACAATAAATAAATAAATAAATAAATAAATAAATAAATAAATAAATAAATAAATGGTAATGAAAGGATGTAGCCATGCAGGTGTAGTTGTCCACACTTATAATCCCAGCATGTGGGAGGTGGAGGCAGGCAGATTGTGAGTTAGAGTCTAGCCTGGGCCTCAACATGAGATCCTGCCTCAGAAAAAACACCAACCAACTCCCCATCCAAAAACAAAAACAAAAACAAAAACACAAATGCCAACCAAACAAAAATCCCCTAAAGACCCAAAGCAAAAAATCCAAAACTAAAACAAAAGAACACCTACAAACAGATATTAAAAACTATACTGAAGCATCGATAAACAGGCAGAGTGTGTATGATCAAGAGAGGAAAGACATGAAATGGTCCTTAATCTAATGATTAAAGATAACTCCAGGAAGGAGAGGTCAGTGGTGGCCAAAGAACAAGGAGAATGTTCACAGGTGGGATGTGGGTTTATTGTGGAAAATACAGACTCAGAGCCTCACATATACTTTGCAAGTGCTCTACCACTGCGCTGGATCCTCAACCCATTTTTAATTATTTTATTTTGAGACAGTCTCGTTCAGTTACACAGGCTGCCACTAGCCTTGAACTTGAGATCCTCCTGCCTCCACCTCCCGAGTTACTGGGGTTACAGATGTGCGCCACTATCTCCGGCTGAAAGATACAGACTTTAAAGGCTGGTGAGCAGACTGGTGCACATCTGGGGTCACTCCCTGCTCCCCAGACAATCCTAGATCTGCTCTGGCTCAGCAGGGCTTCTAGGCTGGAGTTGGACTCTCTCCTTAGCATCTGTCTGGCACAGCTCTCCATCTGCGATGGAAACAACTTCACCAGAGGCAGTGTGTCACCCTGGGGCCTCAGGGAGGAAGGGTAAGGGATGTTCTAGGAAGAGAATTCTGTGGTGGAGTTATTGGGGGGCAGGCCAAGGGTCCTATTCACCACATCCCTGTCCCCACTCACCTCCCTACTGTCTCACAGCTTTCTTTTTCTTTTTAATTAAGCCTTAGAGTTTTCTGACTTAAAAACCAGCTGCCTGCCCACCCTTGCCCCCACTCCTACCCAGGGTCAGGCTACTCCGTTTCTACAACTCTCCCAGGTATACGGACAAAGCTTTCTTTGCTTTCTCCCAACGCAGCTCAAAATAGCATTTTCATTTTAGGATCTTTTAAAAAATTGCTTTTAATAAATATTTTTTTTTTTAAATTGAGCAAGCAATACATATTCATTGGTGAAAGTAAAGCTATAGATGGCATTTGCTGAAAGTTGTTCTGAAAAACAGAGAAAGAGAAAATAGAAACAGTTCACCATCAGTCAATTTTCTAGAGCACAGCATTCAAATGCCTCGGTAAGAAGATGCTGTCCTGCCACTGAGCTTTCTGAGACCTCTCCCCCAGAATCCAGGCCAGTCTAGACCTGGGCATCTCAGTGGAAAGGCACAGTGGAGAGGCATCCTGACGTCACGAATGTCCCCCGACCGCTAGATCACGATTCATCCTTGGCAGCTCCCTACGCTAGGCCCTCCGCCTCAGCCTCCATTCTGGTCTGAGGATCATGACTCACCCTCTGTAGTCGTGTGTAGCCATGTGGCGGCCAGTCTCAGTCTTTTCTCCACCGCCCACATGCGATGGATGCTGTCCATATTCATATGCGCTTGCAAAGGTTAAACCCAATTTTATCTAAATTTGGGAAGAATGTTTGCAGGAAATCAAAGTCAGTGGTAAAAATAGCTATTATATCCCGATGCAATATGATAACGTGAAGTTGGCAGAGCCATGGGTATGTTAGCAACCTGCCCACTCCTGCCAGCTGCGTGTGCGGCACAGGCTCTGGAGAAGCAGTTCCTGAGTGTTGGCTGAGGTGCCATTCCTTCCTCTCCCAAATTAGTGAGAGGGACATTGTTCCTGTGGTAACAATAGTAGGGGGGCCCACTAAACTTCATGAGTATTTTTTTCAGTACTAGGGGTTCAAACCCAGGGATTTGCACATGCTAGGCAAAGTGCTCTACCACTGAGCTGAGTCCCCAGACCATTCATTTTTTGAAAAGATTCTTGAGATAGAGTCTGGTTACCTAGCACAGGCTACCTCTGCTCTGAAGCTCATGGCCTTCAGCCTCAGAATTGCTGGGATTACAGACATGAGCCATAGCACCCAGCTGTTATTTTTAGAGACAGGGTCTTGCTGCGTAGCCCAGTTCAGTCTGGCTTTGAACTCACCATCCTCCTGCCTCAGCCTCCTCAGTGCTGGGATTACTGGTGTGACCATGCTAGCTCATGATACATATATATATATATAAAGGGAAAAACAAGGGCATATATATATATATATATATACATCCCTGCAGCAGTACCACTGTGGTGTCTGATCTCGGAAGCTAAACAGGGTTGGACTTGGTTAGTACATGGATGGGAGACCTCCTGGGAACACCAAGTGCTGTAGGCTTGGGAGACAGACCCGGCAACCCACTCCCCAAAATCCATTCACCATTGAAAACCCTATGAACATCAGAGAAGCACATGACAGTGCTGTTTCACCTGTTGTACATCGGGCTGCTATGAGTCGGACACTGACTTGATAACACCTAACAACAGCAACAACTACATATGTATATTTTGGTACTACAGGGCTAAACCTAGGGCCTAGCACATACTTTTCAAGGGCTCTACTACTAGGATGGGGCTGGGATTTAGCTCAGTTGGTAGAGCGCCGCTCTGCAGTCTCTGAGGTCCTGAGTTCAGTTCCCAGCACCACAAAAAATGGGAGAAGGACATGGCAACCCATTCCCAAGGCAATCCCCAAACAATCAGCCATTGAAAACCCTATAAGGGTCACTATGAGTCAGACATGACTGGATGGCACCTAACAACAACAACAACTACTACTACTACTACTACTACTAGGATATACCCCCAGCCCTGTTTCTAGTTTTTATCTTGAGACAGGGTCTCACTAAGTTAGGTAGGCTGCCTCTGGCTTTGACCTGTGATCCTCCTGTTTCTGCCTCCTGAGTTGTTGAGATTACAGGCCTATGCCACCACCCCTGGGTATGCATATATTCTTAATAGCGATTATTGTCTCTTATTGGATATCTGTTTACATATCTCTTTTCATTAAACTTTTCTGTTAATTACTGTGTCTCTAGTGCCCAACATGAGCCTGCAGTCATAGCCCTATGGCATCTGATCTCTTCAGATCTCGGAAGCTAAGCAAGGTCGGGCCTGGTTAGTACTTGGATGGGAGACTGCATGGGAACACCAGGTGCTGTAGGCTTGGGAGAAGGACCTGGCAACCCTCTCCCAAAAATCAATCTGCCATTGAAAACCCTATGAACAGCAGAGAAGCACTGACAATAGTGTTTCTCCTGTTGCACATAGGGTTGCTATGAGTCGGATACCGACTTGGCAGCACCTAACAACAACAACAACAAGTGCCCAATATACTAACTTTGATCAATAGATGATTTAACAAATGAGTGCACGAACCCATTTTGCCTGTGAAACCTGTATACCCCTTGCTCAGAGTCCATGAAATCCTGCCTTCCCTCCATTCCTGTCTTCCTGGCCAGTGGCATTGACAGTCCTCTGTGACTACATTTTCTAAATGCAGTCTGCTTTCTTGTTTGGTTTATTTGTACTAATCTACTGTGCCAGCCTTGACACCTGGGCCCTGTTTCCTGAGGCTCTTTTACATTTTGTCTTTTCCAGTCCTTAGGAATCTTTGAGATAGTCTCAAGAACTTTATTTAGCCGGGTGTGGTGGTTCAGGTTTGTAAACCTGGCATTCAGGAAGCTGAGGCAGGAGGATTGAGAATACCAGGCCAGCCTGTGCTACATAGTCAGATTCTGTCAAAAAAAAAAAAAGGAATTTTATTCCGAGTGAGAGTTTTCTCCAACGTCTTCTCCCAGAAGAATCTCCAAGTTGGCTCTCCACTTACAGTATAGTTCCTTGACAGTAGACTTATACCTCACCCATATCTTTTCTATCACCCAGAGCATGGCACACAGACCTGGACAAATGGGATTCTATCTCTTTTGTAGTACATGTCACACTTTCTATTAATAAATAACCATGTAGTTTGGCTAACAGTGTGTCTCCAATTTGGAGGTAATTTCCACAAGGAAAAAGACACTATTTTATTCACAGTTGTATTCCCAAAACCTAGCACAGGACCTTATGCATAGCAGAGCTCAGTAAAGATGTATTAAGAATGAATATATGAATGAATGAATGACCCACTATGCCTTTGGTAACTAGGATATGTTTCTGTGAAAAGAGTCCTCAAGCTGGGGGTTCTGTGTGTGTGTGTGTGTGTGTGTGTGTGTGTGTGTGTGTATGTATGTGTGTGTGTGTTTCGTGGTACTGGGATTCTGAATCCAGGGTTTCATGCAAACTTTGAAAGAGCTGTACCATTGAATTGCACATTTAGCCCCTTTTCTAAAATTTTTTAACTTGAGACAGAGTCTTTCTAAGTTACACAGGCTGCCTCTGGCCTCCAACTTGTAACCCTCCTGTTGCCGCCTCCTGAGTAGCTGGGATTACAGGCATGTGCCACCATGCCCGGGTTGGAGTTTCTGTTTGTGAAAGGGAAAAAATAAGCCCTGGAGCAGTTGGTGACCAAGAACAGTTATTAATATTTAAAAGGACTTGAGGGCAGGAGTTTCTGCTCAGTCAAGCGCAGGACAGCATGGCCCAGCATGGGCCAAAATAGAGAGGGAAAAAAAATGGCTCTGGGAGGGCTGGGGATGGGAATGGGAATGGGGATGGTGAGTCACAATTTTCTAAATCTGACCCTCCAATTTCTCCCACAAAGTATATTTACTTTGGACTCTGTCCTATATTCACAAAGGATTTGGGGTAAAAGTGGAAGTTGGTTTGTTTGTCTGCAATGCAGTCCATGTGGATTAGTGCATGGCAGGGAATTTCAGAGTTATTGTTAATCACTCCTAATGCAGGTGGGCTGGGATGGGGGTGACCAATGCCAGCCTTCTGGGAGACATCCCTAGGATTGTACTAATTAGGCCAGCAAGGTCCACACCTCCTTGTGAGACCTGGGCACAGCTGTGGCCTCTGTCTGGACCGAGGGCCCAGGGACAAAGCAAGAGGCAGAGTCCTGGAGGCAAGAGGCATTGAAGACCTCTTGGGGGACCAAAGGGAGGCAGAAGCCAGTTGGGAGGTCTGAAGAGACTGTCTAGCTCTTCTCATGCTTGCTAGATGATAATTAAAGACATTTCATCACAGAGTCCTGAGTGACTGACCCCGGTCCTTTGGGATGGTGCTGGATTGAGATTGTTAAAGTTCTAAACTTTTTAATGGTTATAGTTGGTCTACAAATGTTATTCAAAATGTACCAGTATAAATCATAAAATAATTGTCAAAGTAGGCCAATAAAGTTCATATTTATCCTATTGATGCCTGTCTACAAATATTGAATTCTTTAATAAAAAACAAATCTCTTGCTTGTTTTATTTTGGTGTTTCTGCTTCAGCAACACCACAGGGTCTTTCCTATGGGCCTGCTGAGGACTCCATTCCTGATGAGGGGTTTCAGGGAGGGTGGCTGTCACTGAGATCTGAATGAAAACTGGAGGGATCTGTGTGAGGGGCCCGAGCTTTGAGGGGAATGGGGGAGGAGCTCTGGCCAGTGAGGGACCTGTGAGGTCCCTGTCGTGGAGGGGTGAGAGCAAGGGTCCCTGGGAGGGACTGAGTGAGGCTCCTCAGTCACTGACTATGCTGAGGGAGGGCTCTGGTCAGCAAGAGACCTAAACCAGGTGCTCTGGTCATTGAGGACCTGAGGAGGTTCTCTGATCACTGAAGGCCTGAGTCAGGGGCCCTGCCCCAGCCAGGGGTCTTGCAGGAGGCATCTTGTCCCCTCTGCCACACTGAAGGTTGACCCCAGGGCCTCTCACAGCTCTCTACCTCTGAGCTGCATTCCTAGACCCTGTCACAAGTTCTTCAGTGTAGCCAATGGGTCCTGGGTGAGAGGTTCTACCCTGAGGGGTCCAAAGGTGATGCTTAGGTCACTGAGTTAGGGTCACGGGCTTCTGAGGAGACTGAAGAGTGGAGACCTTGACTCTGAGAGGGTTGAAGAAAGAGCTCTGGCCCCTGAGAGGTGATTCAGGGCCTTTGGTCAATGTGAATTCTAAACAAGGGGCTACTTTCTTCAATTCTGGACTCACATGTATAGGGGGAAGCTGTCCAGTGTGAGGTCCAATTTCACCACAGATTCAGTGGTCCTTGATCACTCCTCCCACCTTACCTGCACATCTTCTAGTCACCAGCAGATAGCACTGCAGTTTCACACTTGGAGGAGCCATCAGCTTGGGTCCCAAGGTGGGGCCCAGGTGCAAGCAGGTGGGATGTGAGGAGAAATTAGTTGTGCCTCTAACCTGACTCCCTAGAGGCAGGGAGAAGCCAGGCTTGCTGGTACAAGGTAAATCCCCTAAACACAGGCCACATAGAGGCCAAACCCCATCATCATCAGACTGAGTAGTCCCCAACTAAGTGTGACTTTTTAATGTTTGATAAGTTCATATATTCAGTTTTTCAGCAAGTACACATTTGATATAAAAGAGAATTTATGCCAGGCACTGAGGATGCCAGGGTGATTAATCAAGGCCACTATTGTTGATAAGTTCATAGTCTTGGATATGAAGATTTGATATAAATAATATAATTACAATGAATTGATAAGGATTGTAGTGCAAGGATGTACACGGTGATTTGAGAGCTCAGGGATGGACTGAGTAAGCAGTTTGAAGAGGTTGTAAACGTTCAAGGCAAGAGAGCTGACATCTGAATTAGGGTCTGTAGGTATGAACAGGGATCCTGTGAGTGAGGCGCAGATGAATGAAGGGGTGGGGGCAGGTGCAAAAGTGTGCGTGAAGATGTGGGATGTGAAAGAGCCTGGGGCGTTAAGGATGTTCATGCAGCTCAAGGTGACTAGCATACAGGAAACAGGGTGAGGGTGGGCTGGGAGGATGGTGATGGGTAAGAATGACAGGTATGTGGAAAATCAGAAAGAACATTATGACCCATAGGTAGGGCTTTGGTCATGGTCCTTTAGCAGATGAAAAACCAGGAAAATTTTGAAAATCTTTCAAGAAGCCAGATGAGATATTCAGGTTTCCATTTAATTACTTTGGTAGCCAAGCTATGAGGTGGATTAGAGGAGGGACAGGCTGCAGGCAGGCACCCAGGTAGGCAACCAGGTTGAAATTTGTGGGAATTAGGTTATGAATGGGGACAGGGAGGAGAAAAACAGACTACAGGTATTTAGGAGGGAAGACTAATAGCATTTTGTGTTGAAGTAGGTGTGAAGGAAAAGGGAGAATGAAGAATTTAGGAAAATAATATTAACATTTACTACGCATTTAAACATTTGTAATACTTTATCTCATTAACCATTATAGCAATCTCTAAGGTGGGAATTATTACCCCTATGTTCACATAAAGAAACTGGAGCTTGGAGAGGTTATGTGACTTGTCCAAGGCCACACAGCTAGTTCTGCCTCTCATCTGATTTTCCTATCTTCGGCCTGTCCTTCCTTTCACACTGCCAGCAGAGCAAAATCTAGAAAACCCTTTCTTAAAATCCTCTACTGGTCCCTACTATGTGCTCCACAGTCGGACACATAGTCCTTGAATATACAATTCCTGCCTTCCTCAGGCTTTCTCCTCCCCACTGAGAACAGGCAGATGGCTGCAGAAGGCACAAGTGTTTGTGCCATGTCAGTGGTGCAAGCTCTGCCCAGCAGCCTTCATATACTCGCCATTCTGCCTCACCAGCACCTGCCTGCTGCCCTGTTATCCAACCAACTTCATCTTCAAGTCTTCATTGTGGTTTCCTCACAGTTAGGTCTAGCATTTACTACAATTATAATTACTTACTTTCACAATGACTGGCTTAATGCTAGTCTTTTCCACTGGAGAGTCAGTTCCTTAAGGCAATTGGGGCTACTTAAAGATATTGATTGCAAATAGGGCGTGACAACAACAATACTGTGAATAGAGGACTGGTGAAATAAAGTACAATTAAATATTTCTTATGTTGTTATTAGGTGCCATCCAGTCAGGTCCGACTCACAGTGACATACAACATACAACAGAAAGAAACATTCCCTGACACTGCCATGCCTGGCACTATGTCCATGCTTCTCTGCTGTTCATAGGGTTTTTGATTGCTGATTGTTTCAGGAGTGGCTGCCAGGTCCTTCTCCCATTTTTTCAGTGCTGGGAATCAAACCCAGGGTCTCAGAGAGCACAGAGCAGCATTCCACCAACTGAGCTAAACCCTAGCTCAAATATTCCTTATAAAACAATGTTATTTCATTATGAAAATGTATGAGAGCTGGGTGTGGTGGTACACCTGTAATTCTAGGAGATGGGGGCAGGAGGATCACAGGTTTGAGCCCAGAGGCAGCCTGGGTAACTTAGAGAGACCCCTGTCTCAAGAAAAAAAGGTTTTAAAGGGCTGGAGGTGCTGCCTGTGGTAGAGTACTTGCAAAGAATGTGCAAGGTCCTGGGTTCAATCTAGTACTGAAAAAGAAAGAATGAGAGCTCATGTCCCCCTCTCTCAGGTCCCACTCAGGACCTGCTGACAAAAGAAGAGGAGACTGAAGCCCAGTGGCTGACTTTCTGTTAGCTATGCACATGCCACAGCCACCAGGCAGAAGTGGGCAGGTGCCTCATTTTCTTTCTTTCTTTCTTTCTTTCTTTCTTTCTTTCTTTCTTTCTTTCTTTCCTTCTTTTTTTTCTTTTCTTTCTTTTTTTTCTTTTTTCCTTCTTTTTTTTTTTTGAGACAAAGTGTCACTGTGCAGCCCAATTTGGCCTCAACTTCATGATCCTCCTGCCTCAGCCTCCCAAGTACTGAAAACCCATGTTTCATACCATCTAAATGGCACATTTAGGGATGAATTTACACGGCTTCCTAGGTGGTATCTGATGGGTTTGTTGGATGCACAGAGATTGGGAAGAGCAGGATTGGAGAACTGTTGACAAGATTTCAAGAAGAAATTTGTGGATAAATTTCTCCAAATAGGCCTAGGGATGAAACATGTTCACATTTTATGAATGTTTACCAGAAGGTTCCCACTGCAGAAGACATTCCTGACAATTAAGTGGCCAGAGGACTCACTCCGTGGCTGTGTGTTGTCTTATCCTGGGTGTCCTTCCCTTTCAGGTCAGTTCATTTGATTGATAGAATTGTTATATGAGATTACACACTGCCTCCAGGAACAGATATTCATTTTTAGAGAGAACAATCTGAACTCATATTGGAAAAAGATCTATTTCCTCAATTAGAAGGACATCTTGCCTTTTCCCTAGAGTTATCGGGCCCCATTATTGTGCAGAAAAGAGGTCTGGTTTCTTTCCTGCTTTGACTGGGAAGCTATTGAAATAATGAATAAGCCATATTATCATCTAATGGCTCCTCCCTTTTGTTAATTCAGGAAAGGCTCCAGACTCAATAAATGGTTTGAACAGTCTGCTTCGGGAGTTGAGGTGGCCGTCAATATTCTTTTACAATTAACTCATCTTTACTTAAATTAACCAAGATGATTTCTGTTCCTTGAAACCAACTGATCCCTGTCTGGGAGAGAAATGGATTCTGACGAGCAGGTTCCCAAGCATTAAGCCTCTAAAGAGTGTGGGTCCTGTTCCTAGGACTGCAGCATGGGCCGGTACGGCGAAGACTCTCTCATCATGGGAAGAGCAGTTTGGAGGAGCTCTGCTAGTTTGAATGGAGTCCTGTTCATTGCAAAAATGTGATACTTGACTAGAATCCACTGTAATAATAGTCTGGAGGGATCTGGGTAGAATGTGGGAGACATGACTGCCATAACTTTTTATATTGCATATTTGGGGGTAAAAGTTAATTGCAACCTTAGCACAATTCTAGGCTAATCTACCAAGAGTTCAGACTCTTCAGGTGTGACAAATTGGGTCTGTTCAGTTGGTACTGAAACTCTAACCAGGGTAGGTACTGGTTAAAAGCATGAGCAGCATGAAATGGATGATAGAGGACAGGCAAAATAAAGGCCAGCTTGACTTCCAAACTCAACCATCAATTTCTTATCCCAGATTTTCTATTAAAAAAAAATAGTTTAAACAAGAAGGTCTGGCCATGTAGCCAAGGCTTACCTTGAACTCACTCCATAGCCCAGGCTGGTCTAGAACTTGCTGTCCCTCTGACTCAGCCTCTCACGGGCTGGGATTACAGGCATGCATCACAACACTTGGCTTATATGACTTTAAATTTACTTGTATTACTGTTTTATTGTGCATATATTTAATCCAAACTGTTTCCTGAAATTTTAACTCAAGTCTTTTTTTTTTTTTTTTTTTTGTGGTACTGGGGGTTGAACCCAGGGCCTCGCGCCTGCGTGCTCTGCAAGTGCTGGACCACTGAGCTGCACCTCAGCCCATTTTTTTTTACTTTTTTTTGAAACAGGGTCTTGCTAAATTATGCAGACTGCCTCTGGTCTCGAACCTGCCTCTGCCTCCCAAGCCGCTGGGATTACAGGCGTGCACCACCACGCCCGGCAACTCAAGTCTTAATCTACTCTCTTCTCTCCCTCCCTTTCTCTTTCACAATATTGGACACTTCAAATGTTGTTTCTTTATTCCCCCTTCATTCTAATGATCCCAGAATGATTTTAACAATAAGAGAAAGAGTCCCTACCAAAAGACTCAGTGAAAGACTCAGCAGCAGAGGCTACTTTCAGGGAGGATAGAGCACACGAGACAGCCATATTTTCTGCAACTCCCTTTCCTAAGACCCAGCAAGGCTTGTGCACTGCATAGGCAAGCTGAAGAGTTTTCTTATGGTAAATCGTGTTCAGTTTCAAGGAAGAAATTATGGTTTTGGACTCTCAGAGCATCCTATAGAGGCTTAAGTCCTAGATCCCTGCCTGGAATCAAGGCAGGACCAAATATTTTAGTTGTAGGAAAAGATGTTTGCCTCCCTCTAACTCACTTATATAAATGAAACAAATTAAATCTAAGGAGCCTATGGCAGAAGGTTATTTATATTTTGTTGTTGATAGGTGCTGTTGAGTTGGTTCTGACTCATCTCACCCTCTATACAACAGAATGAAACACTCCCTGACACTATGCTGTGCCACGCACTGCCATGTCAGTGCTTCTCTGCTATTCATAGGGTTTTCAATGGCTGATTGCTTCACAAGTGGGCTGCCTGCCAGATCCTTCTCACATTTATGTTGTGCTGGGGATTGAACCCAGGGTCTCAGAGAGTACAGAGCAGCACTCTACCAGCTGAACTGAACCCCAACCCCAAAGGTTATTTACAGCAGATGAAGTAGATGCAAATTTAGGCAGTACATAATTCTTTGCATTTATTAGCCTTTGCTACCAAGCTATCTCCATGGTCTGAAGACTCTTCTTTAGAGTGGGTATGTCTGGTAGTGGGCTGGGGTTTAGCTCAGTTGGTAGAGTGCTGTTCTGCACTCTTTGAGGCCCTGGGTTCGATCCCCAGCACCACAAAAATGGGAGAAGGACATGGAAGCCCACTCCTGAAACAATCCTGAAACAATCTGCCATTGAAAACCCTATGAATAACAGGAGCATTGACATAGTACCAGGTGTGGCACAGTCGAGGAGTATTTCATACTGTTGTATATAGGTTCACTATGAGTCAGACCTGACTCAACAGCACCTAACAACAGCAACATGTCTGGCAATACCCACCTTTGGTACAATGGTCACTTCCCTTGCATTGGTTCTTGCTTGTGTTCTTCTAAGGGTGCTGGTTTTAGCAAAGGTCAAGTGATGTCAAGTAAACAAGCAAGGCCAATATTCAAAACATTGTATCTCTGGCCTGGGATAAGACTCAGTATACTTAGTATGTTTCTCACACTCAATTTGATTCTGTCACAGTTGTATCTCTCTGAAGGTTGCTATGTAAGCAACAGAGATTTAACTGTGATTACAAGCTTACCCCTAAGGATCTTTGCAAGTGTGATCCACTTTTCTTTCTTTTTTTTTTTAAGAAAACTAATATTTATTTTTATACTGTTTATGGATTAAGAGACTGCTGAACAAAATAGTCCTATAAACAAAATTACATGGTAAAGTGGAAAATGTTGCAACTGTTTAAGGGGACAAAACATATTCAAGGATATTGGCAGTTTCACTTGTGTATAGTTAATGCACTAAGGATAGGTAAGTTTCTCTACAACGTAAAAAATATTGTTAATTTCTACTCAGGTATATTGATTAACAAAGAATATTCTTGAAATTAGTAAAATTACATTTCTTTTCTTTCACAATTTAAACATGAAAAATGTCCTACCTTTCGCTATAAGTTCCTGGAAGTATTATTGAGTGAATTATTATGAAATAGATTGTAGTTACCAATAAGAACAACAACGTTCAATAAACATTTCATTGAGCCCTTACTGTGTGTCAGACAGTGCACGAGGTGTGGAATGGAATAGAACAATGGTGGTGAGTCCAGAACTTACTCTTTAACAGGTGGGAGACAGATAATAATAGAAAAACAACAGCTAAATGAATTAGGTAATTTCAGACAACCAAAAAAATCATGGAGGTGGTGACACATGGTCACATGACAGTGTGAAGGCAGAGCTTTCCCCTTTGGATCCCTAGGTCAAGGAGGATCTACTTGTAGAAGGTGATATTTGAGCCAATGTGATCCACTTCTTATTAGTGTTTTGTCTTGCTTAGCAAAGAAAATTTTTATATTTTTTTCAATCAACAAGTTTGTATTAGACCTTTTTATGGTCTCAACTCTTTTGTGCTGGACAATTGCTATTAAAACTAAGAACTAAAACATCTGTGGCACTCAGTTGTAGATAAGTACAAAGTGATATTTACTTTTTCACTCAAAATTGCATGCTCCCAACTCACCATACTCATCTTTATCTACTCTTGCATCCCTTTTGTAGGGTGAGGTGGGCTTAACAGCCTGAGTATTTTCACTATACAGACTCATAGGACACTTATTACTTTAGCACATACAATTTTCATCACACTTCCTTAAAAAAAGATAACATCAATAACAAGAACATTCCCATAAAGATAATTTTTGTTGGAAGGTATATGTTTTTGAGAGTGCAGATTCAGGTCCTGAAATATGGGACCATTTCAAAAACCATTCAGCTGTCCCTTTCTACCAATTTTTAGTGGTCCCAAAAGCTGACAGAAGAAATCACTTCTTTATTCTTCTATAATTTCAGCCATGTTGATCATTTCTTGTCATGACATAAATTTCAGGCTAAATGGAGGATTTGTCTCATTTCTTGGGGAAGCCGATGGTCTTGTTTTTAGTAATTTGAGGTTTAGTGCAACATACACACCTTACAGAGTTATATTAACAAAGCATGCAGTTGAGTAGGGTAGTCACTTACCCCAGGGGCTGTAAGCATTTGAAATGCAGGTAACATGGCAGAAGATAGAGCTTTATATCTTACTTGATTTTAATTCAAGTTAAAATTCTTAATTTTAACTCAAGTTAAAGATTAAAGTTTAAAATTAAACAGCCACATGTAGCTACTGGCTGTCATATTGGAAAAGTCAAGGCTAATGAAACTGTTAGATGGGTTTAGGAAAATGAGCTTTGGGTCAGACTGCATGCATCAGGTGGTTAGATTGTGTTTGCTGCTGCAGGTACACAGTCAGTTCTCTGTATCTTCAGTTCCACATCCAGATTCAAACAACTGCTGATCAAAAATATTCAGAAAAAAAATTATAAGAAGTTCCAAAAGGCAAAACTTGAATTTGCCATTCACTTTGCTGAGCATCACACTGAATCTATTTGAGTGAAATGTATAAGAATATCCTGCTGTAGTTTCTTGCAATTCCACAGACCTCAGTCTCTCTCCAACACTGGTCTGAAGCACAGTTTGCCTAGCACCTCATTTGTGAATTATGTAGTTAGGCCTGTGATGGTTCAGTCTGTACTGAACATGTGCAAACTTAACAATACAGTATAGCAGCTATTTACATAGCATTTACATTGTATAGATTCTACAAATAAGCTAGAGATGATTTATGTTGTTTTGTTTGCTTTTGTTTACTAGACAAGGTCTTGCTATGTAGCCCATGGTGGCCTTGGACTCACTCCGTAGCCCAGGCTGGCCTTGAAATTGTGGTGAGACACCTGCGTCAACCTCCTGAGTGTTGGGATTTATAGCAACTAATCCAGAGGTGATTTAAAGTATATGGGAAGGTATGTGCAGGTTATATGCAAATACTACATTTTATTTAAGAGACTTGAGAATCTAAAGATTCTTGTATCCTTGGGGTAGCGTGTCCTGGAGCCAGTCCCATGTGGATACTGAGGGATGACTCTTAACATCTGCCTTCTTGTCTGAGGACTGCGAACCAGGGAGTGGGCAGGGAGCTCATCTGCTCCATCTTCTCTTAAACTTCAGTGATGAAAGTTCCAGAAAGGTACTGTAACTGGGCTGACTAAAAGGCTGTGTGACACCCTGACCAAATGGGGGCAGGTTTGGGGAAATGTTTTCAGCTGCTACTCAAAGAATACCAGCAAGCTCCCACTTTGGGGGTCTCTCACCTCTTTTGTGTCCCATTTCTCTACTGCCTAGCCACACCACCCACTTATCTTTTGCAAGTATTTTACAAAGTTCTTTCTCACTCACCATCTCTTTGGGGATGACATAAGGTGTAGTCTGAAGATCAGAGAGGATAAGTGATGTGGCCAGTGAATAAGTGGAGAATGGCAGAGACTGGACCAACATGTGTCTTCAGGGCTTCTTTCCTCATGTCAAATCCATCTGAGATGCTCTTTGCTGCCAGCCCAGGCATGATCATTCAAAATAGCCAGCATCCAGAAGGCAATAGCATTAAAAAAAAAAAAAAAAAAGTTCATTTCATTCTAGGGCAGAGTTTAAGAGTGAGAGAACAAATGAAATAGGAAAAAATAATTCATTATGTGACATCAGTGTAGTTAAGACCAATATCGTTTCTGTTTTGTAAGAGTAGCAAGACTTAGATTAAGTGAGTGATCTAGGATACACAATCAGGGAGTAGCAGAGCTAGGATTCGAACCCAAGTGTGCCGGTGGGAAAATTGACCTCCCACAGAACCAGCGGGTGCTCTTCTGCTCTCCTCAGCATTGTTCAGGGTTTCAGGCCAGTCCAGGTCCATGAGTGAGCCCCAACTGGATCCTCAAATCCAGAGCTTTTCTTCCCAGCTCACTCTGTTTCATATACTGCATATCCTTTATTCTCCTTGGTTTTCTTACCATGTCTGCCTAGCTCGTGGGTCATGATGACATAAAGTACAGGATGCCCTGTTAAAACCGAATTTCACATAGACAATGAATAACTTGCTTTGTTCTATTGCATGGGGTGCATTTACGCTAAATTTGTTGTTTATTGACACTCAGATTTCACCGAATGTCTTGCATTTTTATTTGTTAGATCTGGCAACTGTAGATATCTGCAAATGCCATCACCAGCATTATGCAGTTGAGAGTCCAGCCTGCCTCAAGTTGTCTGAGGAGCTGAGTAGCATCCAATCATTCAGCTCAGAGGCAGGGCTTACTACCTTCTTAACATCACCTTCGTGCAGAGCTCCCTGGTGGGCCAGCTAGAGGGATGGGATTGAACATTGTTTAGCCCCTCTTGGCTTCAGTTTCCTTCTTTGTGGAAAGAAAAAAGAAATTTATTTTCGATTGGGTTCCAACCCTGACCAAGCCACTCACAGCTGTGGCCCCTGGGCACATCCCTTTCCCTCACAGATCCTCATGGCTCCCTCACTGGATAGCATGTGGGAAGAAATCAACTGAAAGAGTGTATTTAAAGCTAGATACAATGAATTATGTGGTGGTTAGTATTTCTTCTTGAACAAATCTATTTTACTGGATTCAGACTGTTTGTCTAGCTGCTGTGACATTTTTGGTGGCATGGCTTATTTGCCCAAGGTGCAGATGCGTGGGTTGGATCCTAGGTCTGATATTTATTAGTAGTGTGATCTCAGCAACTAAACTAACTTCTATGCTTCTCTGTCTCCTCATTGTGAAATAGGATAGTAATATTGTATGTCTCAAAGGATCATGGAGATTAATTGAATTAATATATGCAAAAGGCTTAAAACTCTGCTAAAATAATCAAATCTTTTAGAAGTCACAAGAGTGGTTACCCTCCAGGGCTAGGCTGGGAAGGAGGTGGAAGGCAGTAGGAATTTTAAAAAATAAAGTTTTGGAACTACCGAATATTTCTAACAGAATTTTAGACCAGGGGTGTCCAAGCTTTTGGCTTTCCTGGGCCACATCAAGTACAGAGGAATCATCTTGGACTGCGCATAAATTATATAATATACTTTGTGCATATCCATCGTAAGAAGGGTCACAAAGAAAATAAATGCTGTACAACATATGATGTTAAAAGATTTTGTGAGGCTGCATTACTGTCATGAGGTGTGTGTGGCCCATGGGCCATGGGATGGACATGCCTGTTTTAGACTTTCAAAGACTGTGGAATTGGTAGAGTTCAAACTAAGATTTCCAAGGGACAAAGGGGAACTTAGCTAATACACGTGTTATAAGAGGAATAAATAAAAATTTCACTGAATACACACACACACACACACACACACACACACGCACACACACACACAACCATACCACCCTGGTGTTGGATCTCATCAGATCTCGGAAGCATAACAGGATGGCACCTGGTTAGTCTTTGGATGGGAGACCACCTGGGAATACTGGATGCTATAGGCTTGGGAGAAGGACCTGGCAGCCCACTCCCAAAACAATCAGCCATAGAAAACCCTATGAATAGCAGAGAAGCACTGACAATAGTGTGGGCCATGACAGTGTTGGATAGTGTTTCCTTCTGTCATACATAGGGTCCCTATGAGTCCAAGCCAACTCATCAGCACCTGACAAGAAAACAATAAACAAAATTAATATATTTTAAAAATGAGTTTTAATTTTATATTCACACATGTATATTCAATCCTCATCATTTGATGTAATTCTGTTATATAAAGTCATTGCAAACACTGAATTAGTGAACCATCTCTTCTAGAGAAAACACAGAGTCAGGTTCCTGCAAACTTCTAGTCATAACATTTTCATCAATCAATCAATATTTAACCTTGTTTTATATGAGTTTTTGTTTTAAAATACCTTATTTAATATATATTTTGATTTTTTAACATTGCACTTATGACCAATAGAAATATAACTCATGCCTGAATGAAGCCAACAGAAACATAATTTATGCCTGAATGAAACCAATCTAACACAAGTACTTTGTCTATAGGGCACATCATAACCTTGGGCTTAAGGACAGTAGACAACACATCAGCATTATGTTTAGGGGCCACTGTAAGCAGTGAAAATACCAATAGAAAACACAAAAATGTAAAAACAAAACAAACAAAGCAAAACAATAACAATAAAATACATGGCCCTGGATAGACAATGAAAAGGATACTTGTTTACAGTACAAGAGCTGAAAAAAGAAAGCAGCAGCCAAAATAGAGAGTAGGATTTTGAAATATACCACAAATTATCATAGATTATATTTACCCTACTGGGCTACAGAACCTGTATGGTTATCAAACTAGAAGATCCTGCACAGCCTAGGAAGCCATCAGCTATATGAAGAGGCAAGGGAGAAAGTATTTGCATACTATTTATCTGAAAAGGATCGATATACAGAATATATAAAGAATTTATACAACTCAACAAGAACAACAAAACCAAATAATCTGATTAAAAATTGGCAAATAATCTGAATAGATTTCTCAAAAGAAGGTACACAAATGGCAAACAAGTTATGAAAAAAATGCTCAGTTTCACTAATCCTTAGGGAAATGCAAAGCAAAACCACTATGAGATATAATCTCACTCTAGTGAGAATGGCTATTATCCAACAGACAAAAAATAACAAGTGCTGGTGAAGATGTAGAGGAAAGAGAACTATTATATGTTGAAAAAACATGAATTAGTGCAGTTTCTATGCAAAACAAGAGGGAAGTTCCTTAAAAATCAAAAATAGTGCTGGGCATGATGGTGTACATCTGTAATTCCAGCGACTTGGAAGGCAGAGACAAGAGGATCACAGGTTTGAGGACAGAGGCCACCTGTATAACTTAGTGAAACCCTGTCTCAAGATAAAAAATAAAAATGGGGCTGAGAGTGCAGCCCAGTGGTAGAGTGCTTGCAAAGTATGCACCAGGTCCTGGGTTCAATCCCTCAGTACCATCTTCCCCCTCAAAAAATAAAAAATAGAACTACTATATGATCCAGCAATCTCAGTTCTGAGAATATACACAAAGGAAATAAAGTAATGATATCAAAGAGATGCCTGGGCTCTCATGTTTATTGTAGCACTGCTCACAAAAGCCATGATAGGGAATCAACTGTGCTGTCCATTGATGGATGGACAAATAAAGAAAATATATTATAATCAGGCCTGATGCAGCACTTAGGAGGTGGAGGCAGGAGAATCATGAGTTCAAGGTCAGGTTGAGCTAAATAGCATGTTCCAGGCCAGGCTGGGCTACATAGTAAGACCTTGTTTTAAAAAAAATTGCACAATGAAATATTATTCAGCCAAAATAATAATAATAATGATGATGAAATCCTATCATTTGCATCAAAGTGGATGGAACTGGGAGACATCATGTTAATTGAAATAAGCCAGGCATAAAAATATACATGCTACATTTTCTCATTCTTGGAAGCTAAATAGAAGAGGATAGAACAGTGGTCACTAGCGACCAGGGAGGGGAGGGAGAAGGAGATAGAGAATGGTCAGGTAATGAGCACCATACAGGTTCTGTAGCCCAGTAGGGTAAATATAATCTATGATAATTTGTGGTATATTTCAAAATATATAGAAGAGACTGAAGGTTCCCAACACAGAGAAATGATAAATGCTTTGAGGCAATGGAAATGCTCATTACTCTGACTTAATCATTGCACACTGTATGTTGTGTTGTTGTTAGGTGCTGTCGAATCAGGTCTGATTCATAGTGACCCTATATACAACAGAAGAAAACACTCCCCAACACTGCCATGTTTATGATCTTTCCTATGTTTAAGCTCATTGTTGCAGTCACTGTATCAATACATCTAGTTGGGGGTCTTCCTTTTTACTTTGATCTGCCACTGTCCCAAATATGATATCCTTCTCCAGGGATTGGTCCCTCCTGACCACATGTCCAAAATATGTAAGATGTAGTCTAGCCATCCTTGCTTCCAAGGAGCAGTCTCGTTGTACTTCTAGGATGGATACAGGTATCAAACTATTATGCTGCAGCCCATAAATATGTATAAATAGTGTCAATTCAAAATTTACAAATAAAGTAGGGCATGGTGGTTTATGCCTGTAATTCTAGCAACTTGGTAAGTGGAGGAAGGAGGATTGCAAGTTCAAGACCAGAGGCAGTCTGTATAATTTAGAAAGACTGTCTCAAAATAAAAAGTAAAAAAAATGGGCAGTGGGTACAGCTCAGTGGTATAGCACTTGCAAAGCAGCAAATGGGAGGTCCTGGGTTCAACCTCCCAGTACTGTAAATAAATAAATGTTAAAAAACAAAAATTAAAAAATGTGCCAGGTACAGTAACGCACACCTGTAAACCCAGTGACTTGGAAGGTGAAAGCAGGAGGATCACAGGTTGGAGACCAGAGGCAGCCTGCATAATTTAGCAAGACACTGTCTCAAGATACAAAATAAAAAAAGGGGTAGGGGGCACAGCTCAGTGACAGAGCACTAACAAAGTATGTGCAAGGCCCTGGATTGGGCTCCCCAGTACCAAAAAAAATTTTTTTAATGCAAAAATAAGTAAATAAATAAAACAATAGTAGAACTAGTTAAGAGAGTGAATTAGTAGTAATTAATAGCAGGGCTAATTAAGGAAAAATATGTATGAGAAAATATATCAAAAAGAAGAAATAGCTGGGTGCCATGATGCACAGCCCTGATCCCAGAGACTTGGGCGTTGAAGGCAGGAGGATTGCAGAGGCCAGAGGCAGAGGCCAGAGTAGCTTGTATAACTTAGTGAGACTCTGTCTCAAGATAAAACATTAAAAAGGGGGATGAGGTGAAGCCCAGTGGAAGAGCACTTGCTCTACCTATCTACTTGAGTTCAAACCCCAAGTACTGAAAAACAAAAACAAAAACAAAAACAAAAAAAAAAAAAGGAAGAGGAGGAGGAGGAGAGGGCGGAAGAGGAAGCAGCAGCAGCAACAGCAGGAGCATTGCCTTTTTCCACCTCAGCTGGGAATGTGTGCTGTTTGGCAACTCAAATTTTTTGTCCCTTTGTGTTATGTCTACAATGATCACAAAAGCACTCTGAGTATTTATTTGGGGCTTACAAATAAATTGTAGGAGGTAAATGTGCAAATACTGAATCACAAGATGAGAAATGGCTGATTGTGTAGCAGGATGATTTTGGCCCAGAGAGAGGAGAAAGGTCTGAGCAGGTGGTGTGATCTGCTTACTGGGTGGTGAGGAAGGCACCGGGGGTTCACCTTGGTCCTCCCTGCCTCAGGAAAGCTGGTAGTGCTTGGAATCTCTGCAGTGTCAGACTAAAGAGGGGGTTTTCAGCACCCAGTTGTCTGAGAGAGCAATGTGCTTTAATTGATGGAACTTATGTCTTTTTCCTGAAGACATTCAGAGGGTTAGGACACTGACTCCACCCTTTACTTCCTATGTGGGATTGGGCTCCTCATTCTATCACTCTACTATCCACACAGGAGTCAATTTTTACTAAAATTGAGAAAAACAAAAACATCAAATAAGGGAGCCTTAGACTCATCCCCTGTAGGAACTGACTTTTTTTTCCAGTGCTGAACAGTTGAGCCCAGGGCCTCACACATGCCAGACAAGTGCTCTACCCTGAGCTGCATCCCCAGCTCCGTTTTTATTTTTATTTTTTATTATTTTTATTTATTTATTTTTGTGGTCCTCGGGAGTTGAACCCAGGGTCTCACACATACTTTGCAAGTGCTTTGTCACTGGGCTCCACTTCCAGCCCATTTTTTATTTTTTATCTTGAGACAGGGTCCTGGCCTCGAATTTGAGATCCTCCTGCCTCTGCCTCCTAAATTTCTGGGATTGTAGGCCTGTACCACAGTGCCTGGCAAGGATAGACTCTTGATTTTATTTCTCTTCCCACTTTGTTTAATTTGAATAGTTTAAATTTAAAACCAGGGACTTGATTTATTTACTGGAAACTTAAGTACTATATATGCACAACAACTTGGGTATATGAATCTACATTTTCAACTATAAATTTTATAAAATCTAAATGTGGGCTAATTATTTCCAATGAAAAGTTAGTGCCTGAATTGAGATATTCTGTAAATATGAAATATATATAAGATTTCAGAGACCTAAACAATGTAAAATAATAAATACCTTTGAAAATAAGATTACATATTGAATCAATAATATGCTGGACATATTGAGTTAAATAAATATATTATTAAAATTTCACTTGTTTTTATTTTTTTAAAACACGACTACTAGAAAATTGGCTGGGATTTAGCTCAGTTAGTAGAGTGCTTCTCTGGGCTCTTTGAGGCCCTGGGTTCGATTCCCAGCACTGCAAAAATGGAAGAAGGACCTGGCAGCCCACTCCAAAACAATCCCCATACAGCCAGCTGTTGGAAACCCTGTAAATAGCAGAGAAGCCATTGACAGAGCTATAGACAGAGAAGCACTGACATCGTGCCAGGCATGGCACAGTGCTGGGAATGTTTTGTTCTGTTGTACATAGGGTTGCTATGAGTTGGACCAGACTCAATAGCACCTAACAACAGCAACTAGAAAATTTAAAATTGCATACTTTATATTTACATTGGACAGTGCTGATCTAGAAATTTATTTGCTCCTCATATAATTTGTGATTTATGGCACCAGGCAGCAGTAACACAGGATATCTGCCCATGAGTCACCCATGTGATCTATCAAGGTCTCCACAGGCCTTCACCAGTGGTCTTAACCGTAGGACATGTCCAGTCTTTCTGGGATCCCAGTTTGTCCTAACCTTGCAAGGATTCAAGTTTGCTTTTCTTGGTAGCTTCTCCAAGCTTCACTAGGTGGCACTCTAATCTGATTTCCTGAGGATATTACAAATTCTAGATTACCAGATGGATTAACACAGTGTCTGCAACAATGGGCTTAAACATAAATAAGATGGTTTGCCTGGCACAGAATCGGCAAGTGTTTCGATCTGCTGTACATAGGGTCGCTATGAGTCGGACTCGACTCGACGGCACCTAACAACAACAACAACAGATTAAGTACAGAGAACAGTTTCTATTCTTTCTTTTGACAATTCACAATTTCAGTTTTGCAACTTTTATAAGTACAATACCATTTGGACACTGCATTTTTCTGTATCCATAAATTTTCCCATTTAGACGAACCTATGTAAATATGATATATAGTGTCCTCAAGCCTGCAGCCATAGCCCTGTGGCATCCGATCCCATCAGATCTCGGAAGCTAAGCAGGATTGGGCCTGGTTAGTACCTGGATGGGAGACCGCCTGGGAACACCGGAAGCTGTAGGCTTGGGAGAAGGACCTGGCAACCCCCTCCCAAAAATCAATCTGCCATTGAAAACCCTATGCACAGCAGAGAAGCACTGACAATAGTGTTTCCCCTGTTGTACAGAGGGTCGCTATGAGTCGGATACCGACTCGATGGCACCTAACAACAACAACAGCAACAAGTGTCCTCAAATTCACAGTTTGTGTGGCTTACTTAATTCCTTCCTTCCTTCCTTCTTTCATTCCCCAAACCTTTCCTTACTCTCTTTCTTATTCCTCTCTCCCACCTTCCTTTTCTTTCTTTTTCTTTTTTTCTCTGGTACTGGGGGGTTGAGCCCAGGTCTTCATATATGTTAGGCAAGTGCACTAGCACTGAGATGTACTCCCAGCTCCCCTTTATTTTTATTTGGAGACAGGGACTTGCTAAATTGTGCAGCCTGCCTTGGCTTCTAATTCACAGTCCTTCTGCCTCAGCCTCCCACGTCACTGGGATTATAGGCATAAACCACTGCACCTAGCACTCTCTTGCTCTCGCTCTCGCTCTTCCTCTCTGTGGTACAGGCGGGTAGGGCCTTGTGCATGCTTTGTAAGTGGCCAAGACAGGTTCCCACAGCACAATTTTTATTTTTCATTTTGAGGCAGGGTCACGCTAAGTTAGGCAGGCTGTCTCTGGCCTCAAACTTGTGATCCTTCTGCCTCTGCCTCCTGAGTTACTGGGACGATTCTTTTTCCCTCTCTCCCTCTCTTCCTCTCTCCTTTCCCTCCTTTCCTTCCTTCCTTCCTCCCTCCCTTCCTTCCTTCCTTCCTTCCTTCCTTCCTTCCTTCCTTCCTGCCTTCCTTCCTTCCTGTCTTCCTTCCTTCCTTCCTTCCTGTCTTCCTTCCTTCCTTCCTTCCTTCTTTCCTTTCTCTTTCTCTCTCCTCCCCTCTCATTTTCTTTCATCATCTTTAGCCCATACCAATAGGATGGCTCCAGCCCCTTATACACCCTTCCCTCATTAATTTCCCAAGCAAATCAACCTTTGGATCTACTTTGCTGGAGACTGAGATCAGTTCTCCTTTCTCTCCTAACATCTCCCATCGTCCAGGCCCTGAAGCAGTCCTCTACATTATTATTGGATTTTTTTTTTTTGAGAGCTTTGTGTGTGTGTTTATTGGACCTCACCCTTTGGATTATAAGTACACCAAGGCAGAGGTTTTTTATTTTGTTCACTGCTGTGTCCTCAGCACCCCAAACTGTGCCAGGCACATAGTAGGCACTCAGAGATTTGTGGAGTCAATGTTGAAGCATGTCCAGCAGTTTTATTTTTAAAGAAATTAATTCAAGACTTTAGGTTTGTTGACATGAATCTCAGAAGCAGTTCAGATGATATGTCTGTCACTGCTTTGAAGGCTGTCTTGGGTGCCATTTGTCACACTGATCCCAGGAGTTACAGTTATCTGCTGATCCAGTCTGAGAGATTTGTAGTTCTCAGCCACCTTCTTGGACTGCACGTTTCCTCTGCATTCTTATGGAGGAGTGCCTTGCTCACTGTTCTCTAGCCCATGCGTTATGTAGGTTAGATGTACCTTGGTAACAGGAAAGACACCTTAAAACCTGTGCCCTACCCATGTCAGTCAGTATTTCCTTTACCTAACTCCCCATAATAACAAGGAGTCTCAATTAAGCTGCAGCTCCCACAGATGCAAGTTGAATAGCAGGTGGTGGATTAAATTTGCATAGGATATTATCTGCAGGGCATTGAAATGGGTTGCTGTGATACCATCAAACTAAAACTGGACGCTGGGGTATCAGTCTCAAGAACCATTCTACATATCTTAGGGATTGTTTTCAGCTTTGATCTAAACAGGTAAGCTTGCAGACCCGTGAAAACTTTTTAACCCTCTTCAAAGCCACTCAGCTGCCATACCTGGCTGGTTTAGTGAGTTAACTATTGTACATATGGTCTGGTGCCGATTTTCTTTTTGTTCTGCTTCTAAAATCCAGATGACTCCAAATAGGATAGAAATATTCAGTAGGGGAACCTGTGTTGTACAACATTGCTAAAACATGTCAGCTGTTCTGCAGTGGGTTGGGACGCACAAGCCAATGTTGTTCTTTGTCCAGGGTAAGCTGTCTTCACCCACTTACTTTATTGAATTGATTAACAACTGTCTCTTCTTTAGACATGAAACACAGCAGTTATTTTTCAGACTAAACACCATTCAACTAAGGTAGTGCTAAATCTTCAAGTCAAGTTATTTCCCAAGTGTAGATACTGAATGGCTCATAATGACTTGATTTTCCTTGGACCCAGCCTCAGACACATAGGGAAATGTTGGTACCAGTATATAAGCAGTTGCAGAGTGGCAGCTACCTATCATTTCCTGTAAGTCCTCACCCACATAGAATTGCTGCTGATGGCATCTTGGTCAAGACTGTCTTCAGTTTCCCACTCTTTCTCAGTCCAGAGTGCTGCCTAGTGAGAGGTAGGGCACACAGTTCCCAAATGATATGCCCTGTCATTTATCATGTAGATGGTAAAATATGTGCCTGGATCAGAAGCTGGAGCTGAGAAGTGCCACACTAGCTCAAGGTGGAGGGCTGCTGTCCTGTGGTGGTGGCTTCTCAGTGATTTGTTCAAAACTGCAGGCTCTAACCCAGGCAAGGCTTCTCTGATGTCAGGCTGCATTAAATTCCTTAGATGACACAAAGATTCAATAGAGTCCTTTCAGTAACTGCTTCCATGCTTTATGCCTTTTGGAGTGTCCCAAGACATTTTTGGGAGAGGAACCCAACTCCTACATCCTGAAAATTGGCTCTGGAAGCAAACACATTCTGCACAATTCTGGTCTCCTGCCAACCTCAGTCTTACCTCAGGTACATGATGCTCTGGTGCACCCAGTATACCTTAGACAAAATATCCATCTATCATGTACTGTTTTGAGTTACTTGCTGTTACATTTTTTGTTGACCCAATCTTTTTAGTAGATATTTATATGTGCATTAGTTTTCTAAGGCTACTGGTACAACAAGGCTAAGGTACAACAAATTACCACAAACTTACTTAGTTTAGAACAACAGAAATGGGCTGTGGCACATGTCTGTAATCCCAGCAACTCAGGAGGCTGAGGTAGGAATTTCTCGAGTTCAAGACTACAGGCAGCCTGTGCAATTTAGTAAGACCCTGTCTCAAAATAAAAAAATATAAAATAAGGGACTGGGGATGTAGCTCAGTGGAAGAGCGCTTGCCTGGCATGCAGGAGACCCTGGGTTTAAACCTCCCAGTGCTAGAAACAAAGCAAAACAAAAACAACAACAATAAACAACCCCTCAAGATGGATTTCCTCACAGTTTTGGAGGGAAAAGGTACAAAATCAATATTAAGGCCACACATCTTTGGAAAGCTACCAGAGAGAATCTGCACCATACGTCTGTCCTAAATTGTGGTGGTTGTTGATCCTGGATATTCCTTGGCTTGTGGCTGCCCTCTAATTTCTGCCTTTGTTTTCATATCATCTCCTTTTCTGAGTCTCAGTGTCTTCTTTTCTTCTTCTTAATTTTTAAAAATTTTATTTATTTTTGAGACAGAGTCTTGCTATGCAGCCAAGGCTGCCCTTCAACTTGCAATCCTGCTGTAGATGCCTATGTGCTGGGATTACAGGTGTGCACTACCACATCTGGCTTCTGCTGTTCTTTTAATGGCAACAGTCATTAGATTTAAGGCCTATCCCAAATTTAGCATAATCTCATCTCAAGAGCCTTAACTATATCTGCAAAGGTCTTTATATCCAAATAAGGTCACATTTACAGGTTCTGGGTGTTAGAACTTGGACGTAACTTTCTGAGGGATGATATTCAATCTACTAAAATTTGAAACACAAAAACAGTCATTTGAATAAGGAATACCTCTAATTCTTGCCATTAAAGGTATTCTTGAATCTCTTGATCACATTATACCATCCTGGAGTGTTCCATCCATTTTAATATTTTAATTTCTGGAGCTGGTACAAATTCTTATTTCCTACTGCCTCAAATTTATAGCTATTTTAATTGCCAGTGACATAGCGCCCTTATTGTGTGGAATGGCCTCACCCCTTCCGTAAGCAGGATATTTATGACAAAGGGTGGAAGGTAGTGCCTGTCCACTCAGGCTCATTCCCTATTAAATGGCTGGCTCTTTTTCTTCTTTCTTTCTCTTTTTCTTTCTGTCTCTTTCTTCTTTCTTTCTTTTCTTTCTTTCTTTTACAAAACAAGACTAGTTACAGAACAACAAACCACTTTCCTGGAAGGAGAACTACATTTAATATAAGAAAGAGTAAAGAACATTTACAGCATGAGAAGTCAAGTTTACATATTTAAAAATTATGATAGAACATAGTAAAGTTTACTTAAAATTATAGCTCATTTTTTATTTCCCTTGGGATAGTACAGTTTCTTAAAGTAAACAAAAAAATAACTCTGATGTTATTTTCATCCACAATTGGAAGGATACTACTGTACAAATAACAAGGCCACCTTCCATGCTTAGTACATGGCATAAAATTATCATTTCTAGTTTGCAGGTTAGTGATGTTTTCTGTTTTAGCCACAGTTGCTGGAAACTCTTATTAAAATTCCTATTGAAAGAACAGTAACAGCAGTTAAAGATATTCCACTATAGAAAACCACCTGAATCACTGTGTGTAAATGTCCCCAGCGGTGGGCACTGCATATAGTTGGATTTCTTTTACTAGTTGGATGCACTGGCTTTCTGGTCTGAAGATATCAAAGTCATTGCATTCATTACTTCTCTTTCTGGGATACATATATACATCGGAGTAGGTGTGGTCTCTTACTCCCTTTTAGCTCAGTTTGAACCTGTGCCTTCTCTGCAACTTGATCCGAGTGTTTATTCTCAAGTTATATACTAAATAGGAAAGGATTTGAAAGACACAAATTATCAACCAGACCAAACCCTGTTAGTGGCAAACATCAGAGATACTCCAAAGAGAAAACCAAAATCATAGTAACCAATGGCATTCAAGATAGTGCCAATCTTTTGTTTTCTTGTATATCTCCGGACTCCACCACAGGTGCCTGCATGTACATTAAGTAGATGAAAAGGAGCAAAAATAAGGATTACTTGGTTCACAAGGTTTTATGGCTTACTTTGGGAGAGAGTGGTTCTAGTTTCTATGACTTGCTTCAGAGAAAAGGAATTCTGGTGTCCATAAATCACTTTAGGAGAGTGGAGGGAGAGAGACAGAAAATATTATCGTTTTCGCTGGTGATATTGTGATAATATTCTTTGTCACTAGTGAATATATATTGTTGTTAGATGCCATTGAGTTGAGTCTGAGTCATAGCAGCCTCATGTACAACAGAACCAAATTCTCCCCAACACTGTGGCAGGCATATGATCTTTTATATGTTTAAGTCCATTGTTGTAGCCACTGTGTCAATCCATCTAGTTGAGGGTTTTCCTTTTTCTTGTTGACCTGCCACTCTCCCAAACATGATGTCCTTCTCCAGGGATTGGTCCGTTTTGACAACATGTCCAAAACACGTAAGATGCAGGGTGAATATAGAGGCAACTACATTTGTGTTAGTCAGCTTTCCTTGGCTGTGACAGATACCTCAGAAAACCAACCTAAAGGAGGAAAGGTTTATTTTGGCTCATGATTTCAGAGGGTTCAGCCTATGGTTGGTTGGCTCCATTGTTTCTGCATTGTTTCTGGGCCCATGGTGAGGCAGAGCGTAATGGTGGGAAGGGTGTGGGAACAAAGCTGCTCACCTCATGACAAATGGAGAGGAGAGAGAGAGAGAGAGAGAGAGAGAGAGAGAGAGAGAGAGAGAAGGCATTAAATAGGTGATTCTGTCCATGCCTCACTTTGTTATTTGCTATTTTTGGTTCAAGGGTTAAGTCCCTGGAGAATGCTTAGGTTTAGCTGGTTATCTAAAAGTGATGCCCAGGATCAGAGATGTTTCTTGTATAATGCATTTACATAGACATCTTTTATTCTTTCTTAGATTTTTGTTCCATTTGATCATAAGAGATGGTTGGGCTGGCATGCGATGTGACATGAAGGGTTCCAATGCACCAACAACCCAGTGACCTCTGGTGAATCTCTCCACTAGCATCCAGTTGTAAGGCAGGAGTCAACTTTCAAAAGAAAGATAATTCTCAGCTTCTGAAAGCATTGCCTTCGTCCAAAATCCTATAAGATCTCCCTTCTCTCTTCAATTGCCTCCTCAAATCATCTTGGTGGGAGAGCCAGAAATCATGGAGACCTCAGTTTCATTTTTAAAGGAGTATGCCTGGGCTTATAATATGATTCCCCAAAGTATGGCACTTTAGTATTTTGTATACTTTGAACTAAGGGCAATTTGAGGTCCTCTCTGACCTTCTCCTGTCTTCTGGTCTCCTGTCATCTCTCTCCTTCCACTCTTCAGAAGCAATTTGTGGAAATCAGAATTTCTCTTCTCTGAGGCAAGTCATAGAAACTATACCTCTTCTCTCCCAAAGTAAGCGCCACACAATCTAGAAGGTCACTCTTTCTCCCTTGAAGATCTTTATCCCAGGGAAGTTCTGGCCCTTACCCAGGAGAAAGGAACACCAAACCGACAGGCCAACAAGAATCTGAATGGACAGGCTTTGCTGGGTCCCCCTCAGTCTTTTACCATTAGACCATACCCTTTTGTCCAATCACATTTCTGCACAGCTGTATATTCTTCATGGAATCTAGGGACAAAAATAGTTTCCCTTAGGTCTTCACTTTAGAAGTCTTTTGTTTCATGTGAAATGTCTATTATATAAATTTGGATTTTTTGTTTGTTTTTGAGATAGGGTCTCATTAAGTTACTATATAGCCCAGCTAGCCTTGCACTTGTGATCCTCCTGCTTCAGGTTCCCAAGTAGTAGGATTACAGGTATGCATGACCCCACTGGGCTTCAACCTATCTTTTGTTATAGAAGTGCCAGCTATGACCTTATGATGAGTAATTATGATGAATAATGAAAGCTACCACCTTTTTGCATTTCTACAGACAGAACTGACCAGACTGTGTCTTATAGCTTGGCTAGGGTTGTCACTAAGGCTTTTCTCAATCCTGTTCCAAGTATGTAGCCTGGTGTTCTTTTTGTTTTTGTTTTGTGTTTTGAGACAAGGTCTTGCTGTGTAGCTCTGGCTGGCCTGAAACTCTCTATGTAGACCAGGATGGGCTCAAACTCACAACTTATGTTGATCCTCCTGCCTCAGCCTCCCATGTGCTGGGATTATAGGTGTGTGCTACCATACCTGGCTTCAAGTATATAGTCTTTTGGATGACTCAAGACAAAGAACATGTAAGAGTTCCAAGGTATCATGCTGGGGGTGTGGTTCAGTGGTAGGGCACTCATCTAGCATGTGTTTGGGTTCAATCTCAAACACCGCAATAAACAAACAAACAAATAAGCAAGGAAACTAGGCATGGTGGTGCATACCTACAATCCAAGCACAGAGGAGGCTGAGGCAGGAGGATTTTGAGTTGGAGGCCAGTTCTATACATAGTGAGAAATGGTCTCAAAAAACCAAAATAAATAAAGACAGAAAAATAAAAAATAAAATAAAAAGAATTTTAAGATAGAGCATGTGTTTATTCTAAAGCTCAAATATCTCTTATCGGTTGCTCTTTGTTGCAGTGACTACCTGTTATAGGTTAAATCCTACTACTCTAGGCAATCCCATCTGCTGGATCCCTTATTGTACCCAGCGGCTCAACCCCAGAAAAAGTACTCCAAGACACAAACAAACAGATCAGGAGCAGAAAAGTTTATTTAGCCGGGCAGGCCAGCTACTTTTAGTCCCGGAAGTGGACTTTCAGAAAGCTGCATCAGACTCACATTGGTTAGAGGCTTTATAGGGTAGAGGTGGAGAAGCAGAATTACAGAAGCAGAAATTTTTTTACAGTAAAGGGGTGAGGGTACAAAGTACAAAGTAAGTTTGGGTTTTCCAGAGTTTAGCCCTTCGCAGGAATTCCCTGAATTTGACTGTTTACAAAGTTACCTAGCGACCATTTAAAAAGTTATCTAATATTGCCACATTTTTTCTTAATCCAGCCCTTGGGCAGGCCCAGCCATCTCATGACACATCTGCCCTTATCAGCTTCTATTGAGGGCTAGTTTCCAGGAACCAGAGTGATTTTGAAGTGACCTATGCCTGCTATCACACCCTCATGGTCCCTGCCTGGACCTCATGGTACATACTCATGCCCTTGGTATGACGTTAAGAACTACAGCCTCGAGCTGGGCATAGTGGCACACGCCTGTAATCCCAGCAAAACTCTGGAGGCAGAGGCAGGAAGATTGCAAGTTCAGTCCACAGGCAATCTGCATAATTTAGCAAGACCTTGTCTCAAAAAGTCAAAAAAAAAAATGGGGCTGGGGGTGCAGCTCAGTGGTCTAGCAATTGCAAAGCATGCAAGTGTGAGGCCCTGGGTTTAACTCGCAGTACCAAAAAAAAAAAAAAAAAAACAAAAAAGACCTGCAGCCTCTAGAGATCTTTGCATAATCATATAGTGGGGAACCTGACTGCTGAGAAAAGAAAGAAAACAAAGATGCAGGATGATACCATTAAAGGCTCTGTAACTTGATCTGTTTCTTTCAGAAGTTTCCTTTTTTGCTCTCACTTAAAGTGAAAGGAACACAAAACTATTTTTGGCACCAGTAGAGCCAGAGGACCACCTTTGAGCAGGTCTTTGTTAAGCAGATATATTCCAGGCAGGCCCAGCCCTGAAATAAAGTGTAGTAGATTTTTTTTCCATCTTTTTTTCTTTTGTTTTACTTTCTTTTTTCTGTTTTTTCTTTTTTAATTAATTATTTATTTATTTATTTTTCTATGCAGCCCAAGCTGGCCTCAAATTGAAATCTACTTGCCTCAGCCTCCTGATTGCTGGAATTGCAGGTATGGGGCCACCAGTCCTGGTGAAGTTTTTTGTTTTCTTTTTTTCTTAATAGGGCCAATACATATTTATAGTATGTGGTCTCAGAGGAGGCAGTAGGTCAGTGTATAAAAGTCATCTTTGACAAACAAGGTGGGCAACACTGGTATTTCACTTTTTTTGTTTTTGCCTTTTTGCAGTACTGGGGGTTGAACCCAGGACCTCAGGCTTGCATGCTTTGCAAGTGCTGTAGCAGTGAGCTGCACCCCAGCCCATTTTTTAACCTTTTGAGTCAGGGTCTTGCTAACTTATGCAGAATGCCTCTGGTCTTGAACTTGCAATCCTCCTCCCTCTGCCTCCTGAGTCACTGGGATTATAGGTGTGTGTGTCACTGTGCCTGGCTTGTTTTTCCTTTTTTTAGAAGCATTTATTAACTCGACTACTATAGCATTTTATTAATTTTTGCAGCAATCATTACATCTGGGCAACTATTAGTTTGATTATCTATGTTGTACTGGGAGTCCTTAGGTTCTATTAATGTTTCATACTGCAGGAGAACTGATGGGGGTCAGGGGTTGTCATTTAGATGACTTCCTGGGTAAAGGGATACTGTAATACAGATGGTGATTAATCAGCAAGTATAGAGATGCTCCTTGACTTATGCTGTAATGTGTCCTGATAAACCCACTGTAAGTTGGAAGTATTCTAAGAGCCATTGACTACACCTAACCTAGGGAACATCATAGTTCCGCACCACAGTACACTGTTGTTGTTGTTGTTAGGTGCCATTGAGTCGGTATCCGACTCATAGCAACCCTCTGTACAACAGGGGAAACACTATTGTCAGTGCTTCTCTGATGTTCATAGGGTTTTTTGCCAAGTCCTTCTCCCAAGCCTACAGCTTCTGGTGTTCCCAGGCAGTCTCCCATCCAGGTACTAACCAGGCCCGACCCTGCTTAGCTTCCGAGATCTGACGGGATCGGCTGCCACAGGGCTACAGCTACAGGCCACAGTACACTGTAGAGGTGTTGTTTGTTTATTCTTGTGATCACATGGCTGACTGTCAGCTCAGGATCATAAGAGATTATCATGGCCTGGGAAAAAGAGCAAAATTCAAAATCTGCAGCATGGTTCTACTGACTCCTCATGGCATTGTAAAGTTGGAAGCTTGTAAGTTAAGCCATTGCAAGTTGGGGACCATCTGTATTAGTTTCCCAGGGCCACAAAAACAAATGGCAACAAATCAGGTGGCTTAAAACAATAGAAATGTATTATCTCGTGGTCCTGGAGGTTAGCAGTCTGAAATCAAAATGTTGGCAGGGCCATGTTCTTCCTGAAGCTTCTAGGGAGACCCCCTTCTGACCTCTTTCAGCTTTGCCCCTAGGTGTCCGGTGGTGGCAGCGTAACTTCAACCTCTTCCTCTGTCCTCCTATGGCATTCTCCCTGTGTTCGCTTCTCTTCTTATGAGGACACCAGACATGCTGAATTAAGGGCCCACCCTATTCCACTATGACCTCATCTTAACCTGATTACATATACAAAGATTATATTTCCAAATGATGTCATATTTGCAGGTTTAGGACTTGAAGACATTTTTTTTGGATACAGAATCAACTCAAAATAGACTTCTGCTTCCTATATGCCCATACCAACAGATTTGAAGGAGTAAATTCCAGCCATACCCCTAATTTATAAAATAGAAATCTTTAAACTCAGATCAAATTACATGGCTTTACAATGTTAAGATAGTTTTAACGGGAGGCCTTCAGGCTCAGATGGCTCCAGTGCTAAGGGTTCCTACAGAAGCAAATCAAAGCCCAATGTAAATAGTAAAACAGAGCCAGGGGAGTGGGGCATGCCCACCATAGAGACTCTGTCTCAAAATACAAAGTCAAAAATAGGCTAGGGGTGGGGCTCAGTGGGTTGAGTGCTTGCAGAAAGCATGCTTGAGGTCTTGGGTTCTACTCCCCACTACAGGGGTAGGGGAGAAGGGGGGGACGAAAAGAAAAGTTAAACAGAAGTAGAGACTTTACCAATCAGAAACAACAAACTCATCTGTAACCAGGGACCAGGGACTTTCTACTCTAACAAATCAATTTCCTTTTGCTTCCATGTAAAAGTTTGCTGCCCATGCTGTTACAGCAGAGCTCTCTGAACTTCTTCTGGTTCTGAGTACAGGCTGATTTCATCAACTGGTTTTTGTTCAAGTAAACCCTTTAAAATGTTAATGTGTCTAAGTTTGCCTTTTAACAGAGGGTATTCTCATTTTCTTTCTGTTTTCACCTTATTGGAACCTGTAATATGGTTGTTCCTTGGATACTCTGTGATCAAGGTCTCTCCACCACAATTTTCTTCTTTCTTCCTCCCTCTCTTCCTCCTTCACTCCCTTCCTTCCTTCCTTTTCTCTTTTCTTCCTCTCTTTCTTCCTCTCTCTCTTTCTTTCTTTCTTTCTTTCCTTTCTTTCCTTTTTTCTTTCCTTTCTGTAGTGCTTGAGGCCTGCAGCCATACCACTGTGATCTCAGAACCTAAGAAAGGTCGAATCTCGTTAATACTTGGATGGGAGATGGCCTGGAAACACCAGGTGCTGTAGTCTTAGGAGAAGGACCCAGCAACCCACTCCTAAAAAACAATCAGTCATTGAAAACCCTATAAATAGCAGAGAAGATAATAGTGTTTCCTCTGTTGTACATAGGGTCACTATGAGTTAGACACCGACTCAATGGCACTTAACAACAATAACTATGTAGTACTTGAGTGGTTGAATCCAGGGCCTTGCATATGCTAGGCAAGTGCTGCACCACTGAGCTGCACCTCTAGCCTCATTTTATTATTTTTATTTATTTTATTTATTTGTATTTTAAAGTTTTTTGGTCTCATTTTATTTTATTTTTATTAGTATTTTATTTATACATGTTGGTGGGGTACAGAATATATCAGTTGATATATTCCTTATGCAACTATCAAATCAGTATTGATTATACTTCCATCTCAAACATTTTACAGAACAAAATAAACAAAGGGAAAAAAGTAAGAATTTTAATTAGCATGTAATGGTAGTTATATGCAACCATGGTTATACTTTGATTTTTTTTTTTTTTTGTATCTTCATAGAGTTTCATTTTGTATTTTGAGGTTTTTCCTCTCCCTTTTTACCTCTCTACACTGTTCCCCATCCCCTTGGCTCTTCCTCATCACCCACTCCTTCCCACTAGTCCCTTGCCACCACATATTGGGTCTACTTGTAATTTGCAATCTTAGATGAGTATGAATATGTATATATATATATATATATATATATATATATATATATATATATATACTTTTTTCCCTTTAAGGTAGCTTTAGCTCTCACATATGAAAGAGAACATGTGGTATTTTTCTTTTTGAGTCTGGGTTATTTCACTTAAAATGATGTTCACTAGCTCCATCCACTTTGCTGTGAACAACATAATTTCATTCTTCTTTACTGTTGAATAGTACTCCAATTGAGTATATACCATAATTTTTAATCCAATCCTCTGTTGATGGAAATCTGGATTGATTCCTTGTGATTGTGAAGAGTTCTAGCGTCTTTATTTTTGATTTTGAGACAGAGTCTGTCCTTAACTCACAATACTCCTACCTCAGCCTCTGAGTAGCTAGGATTACAGGTGTGTGCCACAGGGCCCAGCAATGTATCTGTGGGTTCTCAGATCTCTGGGGTGGGTTTTTTTTTTTTTTTTTTTTTTTCTCCCAGTGCTTGGGATTGAACTCAGGGCCTTGTACATGCTAGGTAAGCACTGTACCACTGAGCCACATCCCCAGCTCTTCTACTACAATTTCTGTCAGAGCTTTGTTGACCAAAAGCATCTTCTGGGATGCCTCATGTTATTTTTTATATACCATTTTCCAGTATCAGCCAGTTCCTATGGATTTTATATTTAACATATTTGTGGAACCATCACTGTAATGCTAAATTTTAAAGTCTTCCGTGTTCTGCATATCCAGAAAGTGATTTAGTAGGCCTTTGAAAATAATTTCTATCCAATTCATTCTTGCTTCCAAATACATTGGATTCCCTTAGCACCATTCCTCAAGACTGGTGATTCTGTTAAAGACTTCCTGTAGTAGATATTTTTGATGGACTACTATTTAGTTAAGGTGTAGATGGAGTTCTCAAGTCTTTGTGATATAGTAGAAAAGAATTTTAGTGACACACATACACACAGAAAAGTAGCAAGAGTAAAATTTGTTATAGAAAAGGAATTAAAGAAAGATATGCTTTCAAAGGGGGAGCAGGATACTCAGCAAGTAGTAAGCAAGTTGTTCAGGGAGTGGGTTTCTTTTATTGTTCCTAATAGTGAGTTGCTACTCAAGTTTAGCTCTTGGAGTGGAATTTTACTTTTTGATAGACAGCTCCAAGAGTTTTGCAATTTTTAACCTACTGAGCATGAGATTGCCTATGATTTACTTGAAAAGCCCATAAGGGAGGCCATATTAGTCTGACCAAGGCAAACTCATGGTGGGAAGAGATGTTTATTGGGGGCTTAGAGTTAGAGGATTTTAGTCAATAGAGGAAGACAGCATGGCAGCAAGGCAGGTATGGCCGGGCCCATGGCAGACAACCTTACATCTTTGTGATCAGGAAGAGAAGAGAGCTTACTGGAACTAGAGGTCCATGTAAAATCCTCTAAAGGCCTGCTCTCAGTGACTCATTTCTGTCAAGCTAGATCCCACTTCTCAAGGTTCCATAACCTCCCAGGATAGTGCCACTAGCTGCGGACCCAACATGACATTTGGGGGACATTTAGATCCAAATCATGACAAGGGCCAAAACTGTAATGAAATGTTATGTTAAAAGATGATAAAATGAATCTAAGTGCAATGGTGCATGCCTGTAATCCCAGCAACTTGGAAGGCTGAGACTAGGGCATCACAAGTTTGAGGCTAAAGGCAGCCTATATAACTTAGTGAGACCCTGATTCAAGATTAAAAAATTTTTAAAACGAGATGGGGGTGCAGCTCAGTGGTGGAGCACTTGTAAAAATATGCACAAGGCTCTAGAGTCAACCCCTCAGTACTGAAAAAATAATAATAAAAAGATGGTAAAATGAATTTACAATACTCTTTGATCCAAAAATAGGAGTCTCTTTGGGTGAGATTGACTCCTGTCAGTGTGCCAAGGAATGATACCTTTTCTAATTGCTCTCATGTAAACTTCCAAGTAAGTTTTCCTAGTTTAACAAGCACAGGCTGATAAGCACTGGCTGCCAGCCAGTGTCTTGAGCTGACAACTTTATCTTAACTGACACTGTTGTTGTGGTGAAGTGCTGTTGAGTTGGTGTTTGACTCATAGAGACCCTATGTACAACAGGCAAAACACTATTGTCAGTGCTTCTCTGCTATTCATATGGCTTTCAATGGTGGATTGATTTTGGGGAGCAGGTTGCTGGGTCCTTCTCCCTGTGCTAATTTCTTGAGCAGGCATCCCTGTCTAAACAGTCCTAGGTCTTGTTGCGCCTTGAGCAGGTGTCTTTATATTAACAGACTCAAGCTGTGCTCTTTGTGCCTCAAATTCTTGGAATAAGCCTCTTGGTGTCCCCCCACTCATTTCTGACTACTCTACCATTACAGCTTGGATTTTAAATGTCCCCCAAAGGGTCATATGCGAAAGGCTTGGCTGCCAGCTTGTAGTGACATTGGGAGGTGATGGAATCTTTAGGAGGTGGGACCTAGTAGTAGGAAGTTAGGTGATTAGGAATGTGTCTTTGAAGGGGATATTGGCACCCCTGCCCCTTCCTTTCTTTTTGCTTCTTGGATACCATGAAATGAGCAGTTTTGCTCTACCACACACTCCCTGCTGTGACATTCTTCCTCACTACAGGCCTAAAAAGAATGAAGCCAAGCAACCATGGACTGAAAACTTTGAAATCATGAGCCAAAATAAACCTTTCTTCCTTTTAAATTGCTTATCTCAGGTATTTTGTCACAGCAATGAAAATCTGACTAACACAACGAACTATTCCTAGCAATACTCACAATTTTATAAAGGTATCCAGTTTTACTTCTGTACCACCCACATGCTCCTGAGGAAGCTGAATCTAGCTTCCTCCAGAAGTGGACCTAATTTTGTTGAAAGGTAATTATTAGGTCTCATGTCAGTGACGAGTTAAGGAACTCAGTCCTAAGCCCATCAATGGATGACACTTTGCTAGCCACAGAATTTGGTTCTGGAATGGCCATCCAAGCCATTTGAAGGCATGTGGGAAAATTCTGTATATGTGTGTGTTGGGGGAGGGGTTGGGAAACAAATGTCCTAAATTTTAAGATGGTCTTGTCTTTCTTCTCCATCATGTGCAGAGATGAGGCCTGGCACTGCTGTGGCTACCTTACTCCCAGCCTGAAAATGAAGCTGATGCCTGCGGGTGTGAGTTAGGGGGCAGGGAAGGGCACAGTTTTGAGAACTGTAGAGAACCAGATTTCAATTCTGACTGACTCACACTTAATCATCACTTTACC
This sequence comes from Pedetes capensis, assembly GCA_007922755.1. Classification (NCBI taxonomy): domain Eukaryota; kingdom Metazoa; phylum Chordata; class Mammalia; order Rodentia; family Pedetidae; genus Pedetes; species Pedetes capensis. Next base: position 50,411 of record VMDO01001122.1, on the reverse strand, counting down.
AACAGCCTTTTAAAATTAGGTTGGAATTGGGTTTTCTGTTTGTTGGGTCTGAAGGCATTTCAGCTGGCACATCCTTAATGAGTCCCTCTTTGGGCACATATAGAGTCACTGGAAGAGATGATGATTCCCACCTGGGTCCCAAGAGAGCCCATTTGTTCTTGTGTTAAGCAGAGGGACCAGGATCCATGACCTCGAATTTGTAGAATTCAGGTACTAACTCAGCATCATGAGATTTCTGGCAGTAGTTGGCCACACTCTGCTGTACTCCGGTGTAAGTAAAGGCCTCAGGTCCTTTCAGATGCATGGAGCCATCCCTAGTGGCCCGAGTTTCTTCCACAGTTGTTATCAAGTGATCCTCACAGGTTAGGTGAAGAGGAGAAGAGGAAGAGAGATCATCAGGATCAATGGATTGCTTGGATGGTAAATTACCATTAGCCTGCTTGTTGTTGCTGTTAGGTGCCGTCCAGCTGTCCAGTCGTGTGCAACTCATAGCGACCCTTACAGGGTTTTCAATGGTAGATTGTTTCCGGATTGCCTTGGGAGTAGATTGCCACATCCTTCTCCCATTTTTGCGGTGCTGGGACTCGAACTCGGGACCTCAGAGACTGCAGAGTGGTGCTCTACCAACTGAGCTAAATCCCAGCCCCATTAGCTTGCTTAGTATTGTTAAAGAGAAGGCCTGGGATTTTTCAAACTAAGAACATTAGGAATTCATGATTTAGGTCATTAACTGGACCCACCATGTTCACCCTCTCCCTCTCTACAGCAGCATTTCACATTTTCACTTTCAGCAGACGGCCTCTCCTATTTCCAGAGCTGAGTTAATAAAACAAAAATTCAACCATCAAGCTCGGGCCACACATAGCCAGTCTCCAAAACAAAAACTCACCAGTACCTACTCTCACCCAATGCTGAGCTATAACCGTGAAGCCCAATGAAAGAGAAGTGGAAAAACTAAATCAGAGTCCGCTACCCAACAGGAAGAAACAGAAGCCAGAAACTAAGCCTGCAGCTAAGCCTTGGCAACGCTTATTAGGAAAATACCAGAGGATGCCCCGCCCGCCCGCCCGGTCACAAAGCCAGCCTCAGGCCTAGGCGATCCTAGATATGTAAGGGAACATTCCAGGGCTGCCAGGTCCTCTGCACCCTGCCTGGGGGCCACCAACTACAACCTTCAGCAGTAGGGGACACCACGGGTGGGCGGACGCGGTAACATAGTTTCTCTGCCCACTCGAGGCGTGAAGTAAAAATCTCCATCACTCGCCCTTTGCTGTGGGAGGACTGCATACCAGAAAGGGGCGTCCAGGGGAATTGGGTGCAGGAGGGAGCTCAAATTCAGAGCGAGAGGGTTTGCGAGGGGCGGATTCAAGGCCGAGTTGCTTCCCGGCCGGACCCCAGGGCGGGGCAGCAGAAGCGGGAGCGCCCCCCAAAAGATCTCGGTGCCGACATCCCGCCCCTGCCCTTCCTCCCACTTCTCCTGCCGCCCCCGAAGGCCAACTCCGCCTGCCTGAGTCACGGCCAGAGCTGGGGAGGAGCCGGGGAAAGGCGGACCCCGTGCAGAGCGCAGCCATCGGCTGCGGGCAGAGCAGGCAGGGCGGTCGGGGGCCATGGGGGAGAGCGCGCTGGAGCCGGGGCCTGTGCCGGGGGCGCCTGCCGGCGGCCCGGTGCACGCCGTGACCGTAGTGACCCTGCTGGAGAAGCTGGCCACCATGTTGGAGGCGCTGCGGGAGAGGCAGGGCGGCCTGGCGCGGAGGCAGGGCGGCCTGGCGGGCTCCGTTCGCCGCATCCAGAGCGGCCTGGGCGCGCTGAGTCGCAGCCACGACACCACCAGCAACACGCTGGCGCAGCTGCTGGCCAAGGCGGAGCGCGTGGGCTCGCACGCAGACGCTGCCCACGAGCGGGCGGTGCGCCGCGCGGCCCAGGTGCAGCGGCTGGAGGCCAACCACGGGCTGCTGGTGGCACGCGGGAAACTACACGTCTTGCTCTTCAAGGTCAGTGACCTTAGGTGTCCCCAAACCTGTGTCCTTTTCCAGCCTCCGGGCCACCATCTAGAGACTCGCCCTCCTATCTGCCTACCGTATTCACATTCCTAACCCTGCGCGCCCCCGGCGGCTGTGGACCGGACTTGCAGCGCCGCACCCACGTCCCTCGCACGCCCAGACCCAGCCTGGCCAATCCGCGCCCACCGGGCTCTAGCTCGGGCAAGCCTGCCCATCCTCAAATGGAAACAGCAGTCGTGGAAGTGCATTGCGTGCCAGCTCTCTGCCTCCCCCAGCGCTGATGCGGCCGCTATCTTTGTCTCACGTCTTCCTAGGGTCTCACCTACTTTACAAACTTCTGCAGTTCCCTTGCCGCCCTCCCGGTCTCTCCTCCGCGCCCTGTTTCCCTTGCCTGCCTTTTCTTCCCCACTTCAGCTGTGGAGGTAAAGGTTGGGCGGCTTCCCTTTATTGAGTCTCAGGCTGGTCTGGGGTAAAGGGTTGCCCAGAGTCAATGCTGTGTCGTCACATGCAGGAGGAGGCTGAGATCCCAGCCAGAGCCTTCCAGAAGGCGCCAGAGCTCTCGGGTCTAGAGGACCAGTCCGAGCTGGTACCAGAACAGCCAGAGGCCGAGCTTGGAGAGAGCTCAGACGAGGAACCTGTGGAGTCCCGGGCTCGGCGGCTGCGGCGCACGGGTTTGCAGAAAGTACAAAGCCTGCGAAGGGCCCTTTCTGGACGGAAAGGCCCTGCGGCGCCAACACCCACGCCAGCCAAGCCGCCACGCCTTGGACCTGGCCGTAGCGCTGAAGGCCAGTCTGAAGCCCAGCCTGCAGCTCATCCGGAAGCCCAGCCTGTGCTGGAGTCTGCGCTGGAGCCAGAGCCTGCGCAGGACCCCAAGGAAGATCCTGGGAGACCTGGGGCTGCTGGAGCGGCTCTGCTCCCAGCAGAGAGTGCAGCCTGATAGCTGTGCTGCTCGCCTCCCCTCTGCCTCTCCCCATCCCAAAATAAATCCTTTCCAAAGGCAGCACTCACATCCAAATAAGGAGCGAATTCTACATCCACTGCCCAGCGCTAGCCCTCCCTTCCTGGCCTTTTCAGCCTAGTACTCTGTGTACTGTAAGAGGAGCAGCCGCTCACACCTCCTTGCACTCATCCTCAATAAAGTCATTTCATCTAATCCAGACTCGATGTGAAAGGGCCAGGGTTGGGGTGGGGAGGGCCGTACAAGGAATAAGGAGTGTGGGAACCTGGAATGGGGCTTGAATGTCAAATGTTTCTGCACTTTCTACTGAATCCTGGTCTCTATTCCAGAGGTGCTTGCAGCCATATCACTGTAGTTGATCCTATCAAATCTCAGAAGGTAAGCCAAGTCAGGCCTTGTTAGTACTTGGGTGGGAGACTGCTTGGGAATACCAAGTACTGTAGACTTAGGAGAAGGACCTGGCAGCCCATTCTCAAAAAACAATCAGCCATTGAAAACCTTATGGATAGCAGAGAAGCACTGACAATAGTGGTGAGCATGGCCCAGTGTAGGGTAGCATTTCATCTGTTGTACATAGGGTTGCTATGAGTTGGACCTGACTCAATGGCACCTAACAACAACTGCTGGGCACTTGCTCCTTAAACAATTTCCTCCTGGGGACGTGCAATCACTTTTTTTTTTTTTTTTTTTTTTTTTTTAAGGATCCACTTAGAGTCCTTTGCTGTAAGTGCTCAATAAATGTCAACAAATGGTTTTCCTTTAGCTCACTTTTTCCTCTGTTGTGGTTAGGTGCTGTGGAGTCAGGTCTGGCTCATAGGGATCCTCATAGAGTTTTCAATGGCTGATTGTTTCAGGATTGTTTCAGTAGTAAGTTGCCAGGTATTTCTCCTGTTTTTGTGGTGCTGAGGATCAAACTCAAGGCCTCAGGAAGCACAGAGCAGCACTCTACTAACTGAGCTAAACCTCAGCCCTACCTGGTATTCCTAGCAGTCTTCCATCCAAGTATTAACCAGGCCTGACACTGCTTAGCTTCCGCAATCAGATGGATCAGATGCCAGGCTGTCTTCCTCTACTACCCCTTACATTTTGGGTTTTTTCAGGATTCTTTCATCAGCCCTCTTTTCATTCTTCATTCTTTTTAATTGACATTAACTTCCGGGCCTCTCCTACAAGCCACATAACAACCCAGACCATTGTCTTGAGCTGCAGTTGAAAAGTACTCCCAAAATAGGAATCTATTTTCTGCCTTTTTAAAAAACACTCATTTTACTGTCTTAGAAAAACCAACAATAGCAACAACAAAACTGGGAGTCAGAGGGAGTCTACAATGCTTAGAATTGATGCAGTTCTATTACAAACAGAGAGTGCAATGAATTGACCTCGTAAGGGAATCGAGTAAAACAAAAATTCACAAGAGTTTTAACGTATATAATAACATATTAATGTACAAAAATGTCAAAAATACAGTCTGGAGTTTCCTCCTTAGATTTTGGTATGGTTTGAAGCTGGCTGGAGGCTCATGTGTTGGGGACTTGGTTGCCAGCTGATAGGCTTTTGGGAAGCAATGGACCTGAGGGCTCTGACCTAATCGGTGGATTAATCCCTTGATGAATTCATAATTGGGCAGAGGTGGAAAGCAGGAGGTGAGGCCTAGCTGGAGGAAGGAGGCCACTGAGGGAATCGCTGGTAAGGTCCCTGCCCCTTCCTTCTATTTCTTGGCTGCCATGAGATGAGCAACCTCTGTCACAGGATCCTGCCACCACGCTATTTAGCCTACACTCAGGCCCAAACGCTTGGAACCAGCTGACCTTGGACTGAACCGTCTGAACAGTAAGCCAAAATAAATCTTTCTTCCTTTTAAATTGTTTCTCTCGGAAGAAACACATTTTTGCAGTGTCAAAATATTATCCTCTCTTTTCCTAGAGTAAAGTTATAGCAGGAGGCTCACACCATCTTCATCTCTCAGCCTTTGTGCTGCTATTGCTCCTTTTGACCATGTGATGTCCCTGTCAGGATGACAATGCCCTAATTGATGCCCCATTTACTAGCCCTCCTCCCCTTCTGCTTCATGGGTAGGGTGTCAAGGATTGGTGGGAGATGGCAGAGGCATAGAGGGTGTGGGGGACCCTTGTCCCCCTGCGGACATGAAATCACATTTTTTTTTTAAAGCATCCACTTAGAGTCCTTTGCTGTAAGTGTTCAATAAATGTCAACAAATGGTTTTCCTTTAGCCCACTTCTCCCTCTGTTGTGGTTAGGTGCTGTGGAGTCAGGTCTGACTCATAGGGATCCTCATAGAGTTTTCAATGGCTGATTGTTTCAGCAGGACCTCCCTCCATGGAAGGCCACTCTGCAGTAGCTCCATTTCATCTGGGGAAATTCAGGGCTCCTTTGCAAGACTCTTAAGCCTTCGTGCTTAGTCTGCCCCAGCTTTCCAGCAGCCAGACATTTTAAAGTTCTGCCATCTTGGATGGGCTAGTGTGAGTAGGCTGAGTTTTTCACTCTCCAAGGAAAAATAAATTCTTTTTTTTCCCAAATGTCTAGGAATCTATTTAATTTCACCCTTTCAATCTAAAAACAAAATTAAGAGTTAGAACTACCTATTTTCCATATAAAATATCCTGGTTTCTAACTCTTAAAAAGTGAAGGGCTTGGCAAATTTCCAAAAGGAAGAGGAATGAGGATTTCTAGGCCTTCCTAATTTGTTTAGAGTAGCAAATAATACAATCAAATTACAATAAAATTAGTTCAATTTTTAATAGCCCATTTTGTTACATTATGTTCTCTGTTGTCACTGCTATAATAATTATTAACATGATTATAAATTAAAGGGAGTGGGGACACTGACAGAGCATCAACTTGGTATCCAGCATTGGATATGAGGCATTGATATAATTGCTTTAAACAGGTGGAAGGCACACTGGTGGATGTCTAAAGTTCACAATTGGTCTCACCTCTTCACACCAGAAAGTGTAAATTTATTCTTTGTTTTAATATGATTAGGTTGATCTGAAATAATACAGCTGCTCTGAGTGCTGGATTCATTAATTTCTCTAACAAATCTAATTGCCAAGAGACTGGACTTATCTAGCTAGCCTAGTCAGAACATTTTCCAATCAGTGTCCTACTCATAGCGACCCTATGTACAACAGGTGAAACACTATTGTTAGTGCTTGTATGCTATTCATAGGGTTTTCAATGGCTGATTGTTTTGGGGGAGTGGGTTGTTGGGTCTTTCTCCCAAGCCTACAGCACCTGGAGTTCCTGGATGGTCTCCTATCCAAGTAGTAACCAGGCCTGACCCTGCTTAGCTTTTGAGATTTGACTAGATTGGACACCACAGTGGTATGGCTGCAGGCCCGTTCTCCATTAAGAAAAAAAATTATATTTTACAACTATGTTTGTTATAAAGATAAATGTATTAATATTATTTATTAAACCATTTTTCAACCATAAAGCTCATTTTTCTTCTGATTAAAAAAAATAAAACATTTTCACAGGCTCAAATTTTTGAGGACCCTATACACCTGAGCCACCAGGCTGGGATTTAGCTCAGCTGGTAGAGTGCCGCTCTGTAGTCTTTGAGGTCCTGAGTTCGATTCCCAGCACCACAAAAATGGGAGAAGGACGTGGCAATCCACTCCCGAGGCAATGGCCCCCAAAATAATCAGCCATTGAAAACCCTATGAGGGTCACTATGAGTCAGACATGACTCTATGGCACCTAACAACAACATACACCTGAGTCATCCCAGAGAGGACGCAACAGAGCAAAGAAAATCAATAAACAGCATTAAACTGACTGGGCTCCTGAGGGCAAGTTCTTGTTCATTTCTCCTTGTATTCCCAGGACCTCACAAGAACAATGCTTACTCTCTAGCACATACCCAGTTCACGCATTGAGCTAGGTGCTGGGGATTCAAAGGTAACGTGTACGCTGGCTGCCTTGGCCTGCGATGTTTCCAGTGTCGGTGCAAAAATACTAAAACTGGGATTAAGCAAAAAGTATATTTTTAGTTTACATCAATGAAAACGTCTATGGCGAGAGCCAGTTACCTGCATGACTGAATTTAGGCATCCAGTGATCATAACAAAGCAACAACCAACATTCAGCTCTCACGTGTCTGGCAAGGTTCTGAGCATTTTACACATATTCCCTCATTTAACTCATAACCAGCCTACATGGTAGCTAGTGTCATTAGCTCCATTTTACTGCCTTTTCTCCATTTCTCAGCTCTGCCTTCCAGTGTGAGAGTTTTCTTCTCAAGTCCTTAGAGTGGCTCTAAAGTTATTAGAGTTATTTGTGAGAGGAAATTTCACAAGAGTTAATAAAAAAATCTACAAGACTCAATGACTCACTGGATTAGGGCTTGGGCCAGGGTATATGAGCAAAAGGTCAGGTTTTGGGCTATAACACTTTTCAATTAAACAGAGAGGGGAATCAGGACTGTTGAGAAAAGAGGAGAGCAGCTTTGAATATGTTGGATCTATTGTATCAATGTATTAATGGGCCTGCAATTATACCACTGTGGAGTCATATCCTGACAGATCTCAGAAGCTAAGCAGGGTTGGGCCTGGTTAGTGCTTAGATGGGAGACTGCCTGGGAATACCAGGTGTTGTCCTCCATAAAATTATCTGATTTTATTTTTTTCCTCATATTCATTCTCACATCTTTGGTCCCTTAATTTGATTTTAAACTTTCTCTTTGGCCTGACATTATTTCTATATTTTGGGCTATTATTTAGAATTAGCCTCACATATTTTTATTAAAAATGCATGGACCCCTTTATGTCCTTCCCTGATCCATCTAGCCAGAGCTACCCTGCATTCAGACCTTGGCTTCTGGCTCAGGAGGCAAAGTCCTGATGGTTGCTACATTTATCTCATCTTCTAACACTGCCCATTATGCTGGCCATCTAGGAGCAAGTTCCTCATTCAGTGCTACAAGCTCTACTCCTATAAGAATAAAGCTAGTTTTAAGATTGTTTCTGCCAGCAGCCCATGGACCCTATTATTGGTGCAGACTAAATTTTTTTTTAATTGGAAAATTTTAATGTAAACCTTAATGTGATTCAGACATGCTTTTAATTACGACATTTCCATATATGCATTTTGTTGTACATTGTACATATAAGTTCCCCCTTACCCTCTTGTGCACTTCCTTCCCCTGTCCCCCCCCAGCACCAAAGATTTCCCTTCCATTTGCTTGTCTTTTTATGGTATTATTTTTCTATATATCCTTGGGTTCCAGTTCTGTTTAAGATAGAAACTTTTTCTGTAGTGAACTTTCTTTTTACATTGTCAGAATTATTACATGAATTTTCTAGACCATCTATAATAATACCATTCTTAGCTTTTTTTTTTTTTTTTTTTTATTT
>VMDO01001122.1:0-41976 GCA_007922755.1 Pedetes capensis | reverse complement strand
ATTTTGATTCAGCTCCCACATATGAGTGAGAACATGTTGTATTTCTCTTTCTGATCTTATGGTTGATTGTTCACTTAAAAATAATTTTCTCCAGTTCCATCCATTTTGCTGCAAATGGCATTATCTCATTTTTTTATTGCCGAGTAGTATTCCATTGTGTATATGTACTATAGTTTTGTCAATCCATTCTTCTGTTGATGGGAACTTTGATTGATTCCATATCCTTGCTATTGTGAAAAGTGCTGCATTGAACATGGAGATGCAGGTGTCTCTGTGGTATGATGACACATCTCCCTTTGGGTAAATTCCCAATAGTGTTATAGCTGAGTCATATGGTAGATCAAATTATAGTTGTTTAAGATACCTCCATGTTGATTTCCACAGTGGTTGGACCAATTTACAACCCCACCAGCAATGTAAGAGTGTTCCCTTTTCCCCGCAACCTCGCCAGCATTTGTTGTTATTTGTTTTATTGATCTTGGCCATTCTTACTGGTGTAAGGTGAAATCTCAGAGTTGTTTTAATTTGCATTTCCCTAATGGCTAGGGATATTGAGCATATTTTCATGTGTTTCATGGCTTTATGGACCTTCATTTAAGAACTGTCTATTCAGTTCCTTTGCCCATTTGTGTATTGGGTTATTTGTTTTCTTGGGAATTTTTTTCTTAAGTTCTCTATAAATTCTGGTAATTAGACCTTTGTCTGATGTATGTTGTTGTTGTTGTTAGGTGCTGTCGAGTCGGTATCCGACTCATAGCGACCCTCATAGGGTTTTCAATGGCGGACTGTTTCAGGATTGACTTGGGAGTGGATTGCCAGGTCCTTCTCCCATTTTTGCGGTGCTGGGAATTGAACTTGGGACCTCAGAGACTGCAGCACAGCGCTCTACCAACTGAGCTAAATCCCAGCCTGTCTGATGTATAGGATATGAAAATTTTTTCCCATTCAGTAGGGGTTTCCTTGACTCTGTTAGTTGTTTCTTTTGCTGTACAGAAGCTTTTTAATTTCATGTAATCCCATTTATCTATTGTTGCAATTTCTTGAGCAATTGGAGTCCTATTAAGGAAATACTTTCCTGTGCCTATATGATGGAGTGTATTGGGTGCAGACTAAATTTTGATGCTTTGCACTTTAGGATGTGCCCATTCACCTTGGAGAAGTATGTGCTACCAGCTTGTGTGTGTCCATTTGACTTGCCCTTTTAATTATACTTTGCTCTTCATTGCTGCTGATACCACTTCCTATTTGTAGATTAGAGTTCCAGATGTTTCTTAGTTTCATTAAAAATGGGGAGATTTTGCATTTGTTTAATTTTCTACTATAGGATTACTTCTAAGATGACACATGGAAAGCATCAGTCATTTTAAAACAAGAGCACCACCTTCTCAGCCCTGTGAAATTGAGCTTAATTATTTTGGTAGTTATTTTTATTCAATCTCCTTCCCCCCCCTCAGTATTCGTGAGTTGAACCCAGGACCTCACACATGCTAGGCAAATTTTCTACCACTGAGCTGCACCAACAGTTTATTTTTTGAGACAGTTATTTCTAAGTTGTATAGGCTGCCACTGGCTGCAAACCTTCAATCCTCCTGCCTCAGCCTCCCAATCACTGGGGATTACAGATGTGTGCCATGGTCCCCAGCTAATATTCTTTAACTTAAAAAAATTGTAAGAGCTGTTCATGGTGGTACATGCTTGTAATCCCAGTACTAGGGAGGTCGAGGCAGGAGGATTGTGATTCAAGGTTAACCTGGGGTACATAGTCAGACCCTGTCTCAAATTTAAAAAATTACCTATATGTCCTTATTTTTACTTAGTATTTGAAATTGTTAATCTGTGTGGAACAACACTTTGAATGTTTGAGTCAGGTGATTTGATTATTATTCTACAATTTTCTAAAGCTTATTTGAAAGACATACATCTCACTTTTAGCATGTTTTCCTCTCCTGTTTCTCCTGAGGATAATTATGGATTCATGACCATTTTCTTTAAAAGGATTCATCTTATACTGAATATTTTTTACTAGATGTTTAATTATCTCTTTCCAAGTTCGATTCCCAGCACCACAAAATGGGAGAAGGACATGGCAACCCACTCCCAAAGCAATCCTGAAACAATCTGACATTGAAAACCCTATGAGGGTCGCTATGAGTTGGACATGACTTGACGGTACCTAACAACAACAAGTCAATCAATATTCTTTTGAAAATGGCTTCTACTATGATCCGAATATGTACTTCAAAATTCAGGTGTTGAAAATTCAATCCCCAATGCAACATTCTTGGGAAGTAGTCCCTAATTGGAGGTGTTTAGGTCATGAAGGCTCTGCCCTCATGAATGGATTACTGCCAGCATAAAAAGGCTTGTGAGAAAGAGTTTTCCCTTTCTGCTGTCCGCCATGTGAGGATACAGCAAGAATGCTTTCACCAGATACCAGTACCTTCACTTTGGAATTTCCAGTCTCTAGAACTGTGAAAAATCTGCAGCTATACCACTGTGGCAGCTGATCTCTTCAGATCTCGGAAGCTAAGCAGGGTTGGGCTGGGTTAGTACTAGGATGGGAGACTTCCTGGGAACACCAGGTGCTGTAGACTTGGGAGAAGTACCTGGCAACTCACTCCTAAAAAACAATCTGTCATTGAAAACCCTATGAGTAATAGAGAAGCACTACCAATAGTTTTTCATCTGTTGTAGGTAGGGTCGCTATGAGTGGGACACAGACTCAAAGGGCACCTAACAAAAACAACAATAGAACTGTGAGAAATAAATTTCTGTTCATCAAAAATTTCCCAGTCTCAGGTATTCTGTTATAGTAGTGCAAACCAGGCAAAGTCAGCTTTTTTATATTTTCCTTTTTTAAATGCCTAAATCATCTGTGGCGATATTTGTGTTTTCTTCCCATAGCATTATATATCTTGATTTTCTTTGCTCCAGTATTTGGATCATGAGTTCAAAGCCAGAGTCAGTTTATGCAATTTAGTGAGACTCTATCTCAAAAAAAAAAAATAAATAAATAAATAAAATTAAGAAAGGACTGGACGTGCAGCTCACTGGGAGATCCTGGGTTCTAACCTTAATGCTGCAAAACAACAATAGCAACAACAAAAATAATGAAAGCTTATCCTTTGGGTCACAACTTGTAGCTGCTTACTTTTTTTTTGTATATATATACACACACATATACAGGTAGATTTTAAGATATTTTAATATTTACTTTAGTTGAATCCCAGTTTCTTGGAAGATCTATCTATGTCTATGTATATATACAAATATAGATATACTCATATACACATAACAATAACATATTTATAAACTTATATATTATATATGTCAGTACATACACACATATACCTTAGTACTATATTTCATAAATTCCCCATAACATTAGAAATGTCAAGTATAATTAAATTAATATGACACTAAAATACAATCAAATCAACACAGAAACCGCCGAGTTGGTATCTGACTTATAGTGACCAGGGGAAACACTATTGTCAGTGCTTCTCTGATAAAATAGGGTTTTCAATGGTTGATTGTTTTTTGGAAGTGGGTTGCCAGGTCATTCTCCCAAGCCCACAGCACCTGGAGTTCCTAGGCAGTCTCCTGTCCAAGTACCAACCAGGCCCAACCCTGCTTAACTTCCAAGATCTGATGGGATTGGATGCCAGAGTAGTACAGCTGCAGGCAATGAAAAATTATTAGATAAATAAATAAAATCACATTTCTGAAAACTTAAATGAGCAAGTTTGTATAGGACAATATGTATTATTGTTGTTAGGTGGTGTTGAGTCGGGTCCAACTCATAGGGACCTTATGTAAAACAGAATAAAACACTCTCTAACACTGTGCAATACCCAGCACTATGTCAGTGCCTCTCTGTTATTCATACGGTTTTCAATGACTGATCATTTCAGGATTGCTTCGGGAGTGACTGCTGTATCCCTCTCCCAGGTTTTGCAGTGCTGGAGATCAATGGGTATTGAACCCAGGGCCTCAGAGAGCACAGAGCAGCATTCTACCTACTTAGCAAAACCCCAGCCTCTGAACAATGTCTATAGGTCCAGATAATTTTCACAAAAGATATTTCAGTTTTTAATTCATGTTCTCATGTAAACTTAGTTGCCAGATATTATAATTTTACATAAAAATTGAGAATTTAGAAAACTTAATTAAATGAAATTTCTGTAACTGCAGCTTTAATATAACAATTAACTCTATATATGGATTAAAATATGCCTTTCCTATGTATCTCAAATGCATTTTTTGTAATGTTTTCATGATTACAACAGAGATAGATCCTGTGGTCACCTTTAAACGTTAAGGCCCCCACACAGTTTATTTCACCAATAAATGGTTTTTTTCCCCTTTAATGCGGTGCTGGGATTAAACTCAGGGTCTCAGCATGGTCAGCAAGTGTTCTACCACTGAGCTACATCTCCAACCCCATCCTTCTTTTCTTTTCTTTTCTTTTCTTTCTTTCTTTCTCTTTCTCTTTCTCTTTCTTTCTTTCTTTTCTTTCTTTCTTTCTCTTTTTTTCTGTCTTCCTTTCTTTTTCTTTTTTGTTTATTTGAGCCAAAGTCTCACTTTGTAACCCAAGCTGGACTTGACCTAGCCATCCTCTTGCCTACTCCTTCCAAGTACTGGGTTTAGGGGTGTATGCCACCATACCCAGCCCTATTCTTCTACTTGAATTAGTCACTCTAATAAGCAAATATCCAAATCAGGAGAATTACATCTTTCAGTTCTATTACATTATACACTTTTATGACTATATTTCTGGGTTTAAAATAAGCATTTAGTATAAAATTACTAAGTGGAAATTATACAAATTAATTTAAGAAACCTCATGTAAGAATTATACTAAGAACAAGAGCTGTGACAGATTCTTTTCCTTTCTTGACTATGGGAGCAGCTGCCTCAGGCAGGATTTTTAACCGGCTCAAAAGACTTCCCACCACGCTCATTTCTCCCACAAGAATCTATGTATGGGATAAACTTTTTGATAATTATTTGGGTATGTTTTAAGTTTCTTTTTTTTCCCTTCCCTGATGTGTTGCTTCACTTAGCCTACCAAGATACTTAACCCTGAGAGAAAATTTATGGAAAAACCATTCTGAAACAAAGGCTATGCCTGTAGATGTGACTTAATTCATGGTAGCATTTTACCTTCTTCAAATGGAGTCCATTTTATTACTTCATTATATGTGAAAATTATAGATGTTTCTAGAATAGACATTAATGGTAAATTTTTTTTTCCACAGAAAAATCACACATTTAACTAGGAACTGATAAGATTTATAATTTCTCAACTTCTCACACATATAAATCACACATTTGTTCTGGTCAAAATGAACTCTTCAAAAAATAAATTTCAAAAAGAAGTTTCTTGTGTTTATGAATGGAAGTTTCATTTTCCAAATTAAGTGTTTTTGAATGTGTAGAAGGCTTTTATTCAAGCAAACGTACCTTAGAAATGCTGTCACATAGTTTCAAGGTCAGAAAATATCTTTTCTACCTCCTCTCAAGTCCCCACTTCTGGAAACAATTCCTTTCTTCCATGGATGGATAGAAGGAGTAATTCTTCACATTTCAAACAGAATAATTCAGAATTTAGGTATACATGCTTACAATGTCAATGTTTTAGCTTATTTCCAGCTGTTTTTTCCTTTACAGATGGTCAGGGAATTTAAAGAATATACACATCTCTACTTCTTAGCCCCTTTTATACTGAAAGATTAACTTCTACCTAATTTCTTTTGGTAAACTGGGATTCTTCATTTATTCAGATCCTTTCTGTTTTTAAGTTGATTTGTGACATGTGGAGGGAGGTTTTACATAAAATAAGAAGTATTATTTTCTTTTTTTCAGTACTAGGAATTGAATCCTGGGCCTTGTGTATGCTAGGCAAGTACTCTACCACTGAGCTAAATTCCCAACCTGTTTCTGTTTTTATCTTGAGACAGGGTCTTACTAAGTTGCCCAGGCTGGACTTGATATGTAGCTCAGCTATGCCTTGAAGTTGCCATACTCTTACCTCAGTCTCCCGAGTAGCTGGTATTACAGGCATGGACCACCCTGCCCAGCTCAAATTATTACTTCTTTAATTTGGCAGAATTTTTCTTTAAAATTGTAAGACCATTATGTGGACCTCACATTGATGTAGCCCAAGATATACAAAGAAATCAGAATATAAAGACAACATTGTTGTTGTTGTTGTTAGGTGCCGTTGAGTCAGTATCTGACTCATAGCGACCCTCATAGGGTTTTCAATGGCTGACTGTTTTCAGGATTGCCTCAGGAGTGGATTGCTAGGCACTTCTCCCATTTTTGTGGTGCTGGGAATTGAACTCGGGACCTCAGAGACTGCAGCACAATGCTCTATCAACTGAGCTAAATCCCAGCCCAAAGACAACATTAGCAAAAGGAAAACAAAAAAGAAAGAAAGAAACACAAAAAGTAAAAGAGAAAAAATAAGAAAAGAAAAATATGGTAGGGAAATATGAAGTATTTTATACACACACACACACACACACACACACACACACACACACATGTAAAGGTTAGAAAGAAATAGAAAGCTATTTTACTATAGTCTAAGGGCTTCTAGGCTGCAGCTGTAGCCCTGTGGCATCAGATCTCAGAAGCTAAGCAGGGTCAGGCCTGGTTAGTACCTGGATAGGAGACTACCTGGGAACACCAGAAGCTGTAGGCTTGGGAGAAGGACCTGGCAACCCCCTCCCAAAAATCAATCTGCCATTGAAAACCCTATGAACAGCAGAGAAGCACTGACAATAGTATTTCCCCTTTTGTACAGAGGGTCGCTATGAGTGGGACACCGACTCCATGGCACCTAACAACAACAACAACAATAAGGGCTTCTAAGTTTTAGGTAGAATTTTCCCTTTTTTATTACCAAAATTAATGCACACTCATATGTATAAGTCTTTGTTGTTAGATGCAGTGGAGTTGGGTCCCACTCATAGCAATCCTGTGTACAACAGACATTTTTGCAGTGCTGAGGATTGAACCCACGGCCTCAGAGCATGCTGAGCAAGCACTCTACCAAATGAGCTAAAACCCAGCCCCCTTTACCAATCTAGCTAAACCCTTGCCTAGAGCTGTACCACCCTGGCAATCAATCCTGTCCGATCTCAGAGGCGAAGCAGAGTGGGGCCTGGTTAGTCCTTGGATGGGAGACCACCTGGGAATACTGGGTCCTGTAGGCTTGGGAGAAGGACCTGGTAGCCCATTCCTGAAACAATAAGCCATTGAAAATGCTATGATTAGCAGAGAAGCAATGACATAGTGCCAGGCATGTCACCGTGTTGGTAAGTGTTTTGTTTTGTTGTACATAGGATCATCATGAGTTGGTCCTGACTTGATGGCACCTAACAACAAAATATGTGCAAAGAATTAGAGAAGTATAT
Organism: Pedetes capensis; assembly: GCA_007922755.1. Taxonomy (NCBI): domain Eukaryota; kingdom Metazoa; phylum Chordata; class Mammalia; order Rodentia; family Pedetidae; genus Pedetes; species Pedetes capensis. Next base: position 34,549 of record VMDO01001122.1, on the reverse strand, counting down.
AAATAAAATATATGTATATCTTTCTCAATCCAATTACCAAACAGCAAATATTTTTCTATTGTGTATATACTATATATTGTATATTCATGTACATATATATATGATTCATATAGTTCATATGATTCTATGTTTGCCCTCAAAGTTAACAATATGTTAAAATCTTTTCATTTATTTATACTTTTTTCTTGTTTTATTACATTAGTTGAAACTCCCTTACTAATGCTGAATAATAACAATTACAGTGAACATTCTTATCTAAACAAAGAGAGGGCCATTTCCATTGGTATATGTTCTAAGCAGTTCATCAGATCACTGAAATGACAGGAAGCTGCTTTCATGTGGGGAATAGTTTTTCACCTCTCTGCAAATGTATCTCATACCCACCACAGCTTCTACTATGGTCCATTTTGATTCTATACCATCATATAGAGATTAACATGCTTCTCATACTAAAATATGTTCTGTGAAACTACCAGGGTTTTAAAGGCCTTGCATATGCTAGGCAAGTGCTCTACCACTGAGCTACATCCCAAGCCCCCAAACTGCATATTTCTTAATTAAACATCATCAGAAGTATAAGCATAAATTTTGAATGAAGAATTGTCTTTTAAACATAAACTTTGGCTTTTATTATTTCCTTTTTTTTCTTGTAACTGTCCATAAACCTATGCATAGCCCAGGAAACCTTTATTATAAAGAGGCAATGAGCATAGGAGGAAATAATTCAAATAAAAATACCATACTCACAGTAATGAAATTTCACATAGCTATAAAATTGACTTAAAAATGTTTAATAAGATAGGCATGGTGGCACACTCAGGAGGCTGAGGCAGGAGGATGGTAAGTTTGAGGGCAGAGGCAGCCTGTGCAACTCAGTGAGATCTTGACTCAAAATGAAAAAATTAAAATTAAAAATGAGCTGGAGTTATAGCCCAGTGGTAGAGCACTTGCAAAGTATATTCGAGGTCCTGGGTTCAAGCCTCAAGTACCATGGGAAAAAAAAGGTTAATAATATGAAAAAATTCTCAAAATACAATGGTTAAAAATACCAGAAAATGAAATCATTTACACAATAAGATCCCAGCTATGTTTTAGAATCAAATTGTATGAGGAAAACAACTGGCTTAAAATGTTAATAATGGTAAGTCACATACTTTCTTCTTTATACTTTCTTCTTAGTTTCCAAATCAAGTTATGTTTGTGATGAGTATATACTACTTTTGGGAGAAGGACCTGGCAACCCCCTCCCAAAAATCAGTCTGCCATTGAAAACCCTATGAACAGCAGAGAAGCACTGAAAATAGTGTTTCCCCTGTGGTACAGAGGGTCGCTATGAGTCGGATACCGACTAGACGGCACCTAACAACATACTACTTTTATAAACAGTGAAGAGTAAATATTAAAAAATAGAACCAAATAAATAAAACTTGGCTGGAATTGAGAATGAAATTTATGAGTACAGAGTAGATGAAGATTGCAGCAATCCTATGCTGACATGTAGAGAATTTGAGAGGAGTTGAAGAGACTTGATTTATTAAGAGCATCTCATTTGATTTATAGAGAATTGAGACTGTAAATTTTATTTTTCTAGCATCCATATCAGGAACTCTTGGATTGTGCTGAGAAGCCAAAAAACAAAACAAAACAAAACAAAATACCCAACAACAAAAACAACAACAATAGCTGGGCATGGTGGTGCACACCTGTATTCCTTAGTGGCTTGGGAGGCAAAGGCAGGAGGATCGCAAGTTTGAGACCAGAGGCAGTCTGTATAACTCAGTGAGACCCTGTCTCAAAAAGATTAAAAAAAAAAAAAAAAAAAAGGCTGGGGGTGCAGCTCAGTTGTCCAGCACTTGCAAAGCATGCAAGTGGGAGATCCTGGGTTCAACCCTCAGTACCGCAAACAAAACAAAACAAAACAAAACAAAAACCCACAAAAACAAACAAACAAACAAACAAACAAAAACACCCAGAATCCACATTGCTGCCAGTCAGTCACTTTTCCCTTGACAGAGCTTTTGTAATGGAATTCTCCTACCTTCCAGATGAATAGGCTCATCCCAACCACGTCAGCACATATAAAAATAAATAAATAAAACTGCAGGCATCCGAGTTACTCATAGGGTGCTAAAGCTAAAAAAAGAGGTGACAGGATGGAGGTGGTGGCAAAGGCATGAATCCCAAACACTTGCTTTCAAATCATAAATACTTAGGCTGCACACTGTGTCTTCAAACCAAGGGCATGACTGTGAACAGACAGAATCAAAAGACAAGAGTCTTTACTGGGAGTAAATAAGGCAAGATGGAAATATCCTAATCACCAACCTCTTGTGTACTCAGTGTACCATCCCATATAATCACAGACTTCTTGTATACTCCAAGTACCACACTTAAAGGAGTATCTCAGAAATTAAGCTTGCTATCTTCACCCCATATTCTTTTTTCTTTCTCACTTCTATTAATTATACCTCCATGGCCCCAATTCCTAATGCTCAAACATGTCTCCTCCCTCTCAATCATTTCCCATATGCAACTACTCAACAAATCTTAAAGAAGATAGCTACATAATATTTCATAAATGAATTTCCTGAATTCTATTTAATAGCTACTGTTACAGTTTAAATCTCATTGCATCTTATATGGATTCCTGAAATCATCTCTATATAAATCTATTTGATATACTTAGTTGGTCAAAATGTTATTCTTGATTTTCTCAAAACGTGTAGCCTTCTCTTTCTCCTAGGCAAAGTAGCATTTTGTACACATTTGCCATATTCTGTTTGTGTAATCCCCACTATGCTATAAGGTCCTTGAGGGAGGTGATATATTGAATTTATCTTTCAAAATATCCTGTGCTACATATATATTTTAGAGCTATGGAAACACTTGTTCTATTTCATAGTGGCCCCTTGGTGTGTAATTTTTGAGCTTAGCGTCCTTCTCCTCTTTCTCCTGGGGCCAAGAAGCTCCTTTCAAAGACATGTCTCTTTACCTAAGGTAAGAGAAATAGAACTGATATGTCTTCTCTGAACCACAAAATCTACCCCCTGCGCATCTGTTTTCCCCTAAATCACCAACCAGTGATGGAAATTCATTAATGCCTAGTCTATCCAAAATGCACTGAGATTATTATCCCTTTTAAAAATAACTGCCTGTTTGCTGGTAGGTGTTAGCACCTCCACTTGTGCTGGGGATTGATGCCTGTGAAGTGCATTTTCACTAGGCACAAGTAGATGTAGCTCCTGTGCTTTGATAGATACAAGTTCTTGACTGTGCCTAACTCTGGGATGACCTCTGTTACATGCTCCTGGGAGTTATTTACTCTGTCACTAGAATTCTCTGTTCCTTGAGCTCTCTTCGATTCTGCCATTGCTAGTGTTCTAACATGTCACTGTAGAGTTGAACCTTCCTGCCTCTGCTCTACCCAGGGTTAGGAGTGAATGATTGCCAAGGGGAATCTCACTACTTACTGCTCCCTCCAGATTCCTGGAAGCCCAGTTCTTTCAAGCATTCTTATTTCAAAACAAAGGTCCTGGGTTATAGGATTTCTATTCTGCCCCACCAAAAACTCAACTTACAACCCTCTCTCAAAGGAATAGCTGGGATCTTGACTTTTGTCTGGGTCAATGGGTTGAAGGATCCAAGAGAATATTTCAGACTCATCATGGTCCTTTGGCCTCCAAGCACATTACTTAGCCAGCCATTCAATATGCTGAATCTTATGAAAATGAGAAGTTTTTTTTTTAATTAGAAAATTTTAATGTACATCATAATGTGATACATTTGACATGCTTTTCATTGTGACAATTTTCATATATGCAATTTGATAAATATTCTTCATATAAGTTACCCCTTACCCTCCCCAATGCTTCCCCCCCTCCCCCCTTCCCATCTAAGTTTCCCATCCAAGTCTTCTCTATCTTTTACTTAGTAGTATTTTTCTATATGTCCTTGGGTTCCAGTTCTGTTTAAGATAGAAACTTTTCCTGTAGTGGTCTTTGTTCTTATCTTGTTGGAACAATTACATGCGATTTCTAGTCCGAAAATGAGAAGTTTTATTCCTTTAAGCCTTTGTTATTAACTGCTAACATGGCCCCATGGTTAGATCTCCAAGGTTTATAAGCAATTGAGAACTGGTTATTTGATTATGACTGTCCTGGAGGACAGACATATTAAGACTCATACATTTTGCCTAATAGCTTTCAGATTATACTAATGAGAGGGAATTAAACAGGGAAAATGAAGTTCTGATTTCGATTAAACAGACAACAACAACAAAAAACAATGTAAGACTCCTTCAAAGATGGAAGAATTAAAAATGTAGAGATAATAGAAATACCTGAAAATAGAGGAAAAGATTAAAAAGCAAGATAAGAATCTTCACTAACTAAAGACAAAAAATAAATAAGTTATAAAGTTTATGTCTGCTATAGTTTTGATCTTGAACATCCTTCAAAGTTCCACGTGTCAAATGCTTATTCTCTAGGCTGGTTCTGTTGACAGATGGTGGTACCATTAAGAGGTGGGCATAGTGGGAGGTCTTTAGGTCATTGGGGATGTATCCTTGAAGGAGACTGTAGGACACTAGTCTATTCCTCTTTTTCTTTCTGGCCATGAGGTGAGCAGTTTTGCTCTGCTATGTACTTCCTCCATGATGTGTTGCCTTACCCCAGGCCTAAAGCAGCAGGGGCAACCAATCATGGACCAAAATCTCCTAAACTCTGAGATAAAATAAACCTCTTCTCTTTATAGGTTGGTTATCTCAGGTATTTTGTTATAGTGTCAGAAAGCTGATTAACATAGTGTCTTAGTCTGTTGGGGCTGCTACAACAAAATGTCATAAATTGGGTGACATATGAACAGAAATTTATTTCTCATAGTTCTGGAGTCTGGGAAGTCTAAAATCAAAATACTGGCAGATTTGGTGTCTGATGAGGGTCCACTCTAGTTCACAGATGGTGCCTTGTCTTCATGTCCTCACATGGGGGAACAGGGGTAGTGTGGCTCTTAGGTCTCTTTTCATAAAGACATTAATTCCATTCATGAGGGCTCCTCTCTCATCAACTAATCACCTCCCAAAGGCTGCCCTCCTAATAACTAATATCATCTTGGATGTTAGGATTTCAACATAAAAGTTTTAAGGGGACATAAACATTCAGACTATAACACAGCTTCAACAAAGAACAAGCCTACAAAAGCCAAACCATTGAGGGAATCTCTTCAATGTGGAGAACAGTTATAAGACTGACTTTCCATCACTTCTTAAAGGAGCAACCATACAGAGTCATGTTGTAATTAGAGTTATGTTATGATTTACTGACCCCTACTGCTGGTCACAGCTGACTAGGTTAGGACTGTGTACTCCATTCAAGCATGGTTAACAAGTGTCCCTTCTCTAGACCAGCTCTTTTTTTATTGGAAGTTTTTAATGTAGAACTTAATGGGTTTCATTATGACATGGATTTCTGACTTTTCCATATATGCATTTTATTATACATTGCTCACATAACTTCCCCCTTACCCTCTCATGACCCTCTTCCTCTATCCCCTCTACCCCCGCCACCAATGGTCTCCTTCTACTTGTATATCTTTTTGTGAGAATATTTATCTATATATGTGCATCTTGATTTTGGTTTAAGACCAAGCTTTTTTTCTATAGTTATCTACCTTTATATGTTCTCAGCAATATTAGATGAGTGATCTAGTCTGTTTACATTAATGCCAGTCTTTGGTATTATTACTATTATCATTGGTTTTTTATTTTAGCTATTCTTGTAGGTTTTTTTTTAACCTTACCCCCATTTATTCCCCTGCCATATTCATAAAGTTGTGCTGTTTACATTGAGATTGACTCTTCCTGCATCCCTCCTCCTTGGCCCTCTTCTGCCTCCCATCTTCTCCAATCATTGCTTCCCTTTGCTAGATCCCTCCCTCCTTCTTTTCAATCCTTACTTAACTTGGCCCTTCTACACTAAGTGTAATTGAGGTTTTTATTCTGTTTCAATGTATGTATAGTATTTTTTCATTCCTTTAAGTTTGATTCAGCTCCCACATATGAATGAGAACATATGGTATTTCTCTTTTTGGGCTTGTGTTTGTTCACTTAAGATGATGTTTTCCAATTCCATCCATTTTGCAGCAAATGACACTATTTCATTTTTTAAAAATTGCTGAGTAGTATTCCATTGTGTATGTACCATAATTCTTTTCATCCATTCTTCTGTTAATGGGCACTTTGGCTGATTCCATATCCTGCCTATTGTGAAAAATGCAGCATTGAATACAGGGATGCAGGTGTTTCTGTGGTACACTAACTCATCTCCCTTTGGGTATATTCCCAGTAGTGGTAAAACTGGGTCATTTGGCAGTTCTATTTTTAGTTTTCTGAGGTATCTCCATCCTGATTTCCAAAGAGGATGAACCAATTTACAGGGCCTCCCAATAGTGTAAGAGGGTTCCCTTTTCTCCACAACCTCACCAGCATTTATTGTTATTTGTTTTATTGACTTTGGCCATTTTTCCTGGAGTAAGGTGGAATCTCAGAGTTGTTTTGATTTGCACTTCCCTAATGGTTAAGGATATTGAGCATTTTTTCATGTGTTCCATGGCCTTACGAACTTCTTCATTTGAAAACTATCTGTTCAGTTACTTTGCCCACTTGTGTATTGGATTATTTGTTGCCTTGGGAGTTGCTTTCTTGAGTTCTTTGTAAATTGTGGAAATTAGTCCTCTGTCTGATGTATAGGATGGAAGATTTTCTCCCATTCACTGGGGACTTCCTTGATTCTATTGATTGTTTGCTTTGATGTACAGAAGCTTTTTAATTTCAATGTAATCCCATTTATCTATTCTTGTTGCAATTTCCTGAGCAATTGGAGTCTTATTAAGGGAATGCTTTGCTATGCCTATATGATGGAACATCTTGCCTATCTTTTCTTCTAGTAATTTTAAAGTTTCTGGTATTATGTTGAGGCCTTTTATCCATTTTGAGTTAACTCTTATACATATTGAGAGGTATAGGTCTGTTTCCATTTTTCTGTAAGTGGATATCCAAGTTTCCCAGCACCATTTATTGAAAAGGCTATCCTTTCTCCAAATTATCTGCTTTGCCCCTTTGTTGAAAATTAGGTGGCTATAGATTTGTTGCCTGCAGCTGTAGCCCTATGGCATCTGATCCCGTCAGATCTTGCAAGCTAAGCAGGGTTGGGCCTGGTTAGTTCCTGGGTGGGAGACCGCCTGTGAACACCAGAAGCTGTAGGCTTGGGAGAAGGACCTGGCAACCCCCTCCCAAAAATCAATCTGTCATTGAAAACCCTGTGAACAGCAGAGAAGCACTGACAATAGTGTTTCCCCTGTTGTACAGAGGGTCACTATGAGTCGGATACCGACTCGAAGGCACCTAACAACAACAACAACAACAAAGATTTGTCGATGTATCTCTGGGTACTCTACTCTGTTTCACTCATCTTCAGGCCTATTTTTGTGCCAGTACCAAGCTGTTTTGCTACTGCAGCCCTGTAATATAGTTTAAAGTCAGGGATTGTGATCCTGCCTATATGCTAGTTTTGTAGCTTAAGAGTGTTTTGGCTATATGTGGTCTTTTGTGTCTCCAATATGAACTTTTGGATAATTTTTTCTATTTCTGTAAGCTATGTCAATGGAACTTTAAGGGGGATTGCATTAAATCTGTAGATTGCTTTTGGTAATACAGCCATTTTTACAATATTGATTCACTCAATCCATGAGCAGGGGCTGTCCTTCCACCTTCTAGTTGTTGTTGTTGTTAGGTGCTGTTGAGTCGGTATCCGACTCGTAGCGACCCTCATAGGGTTTTCAATGGCGACTGTTTCGGGATTGCCTTGGGAGTGGATTGCCAGGCCCTTCTCCCGCCACCTTCTAGTATCCTCAGCAATTTCTTTCTTTAATGTTTTGAAATTTTCCTTATAGAGATCTGCAGTCTCTTTGGTTAGATTGATTCCAAGGTATTTAAGCTTTTGGTGTGCTCTCATGACAGGAATTGTAGCTTTAATTTCCTTCTCTTCCTGTTCACAGTTGGTATAAAGGAAGGCAATTTGGTCCAGGGGACATTTGGTAATGCCTGGAGGCATTTTTTAATATCACAACTGACAAGAGTATGTAGAGGCCAAGGATGCTACAAAACATCTCACTATGTACAGTTTCCCCACAATAATGAATAGCTTGTCCAATACGTCAACAATGCAAAGGTGGATAAATCTCATTCTTAACTGATCCCTGGTGTGAGTCTTACAAAGACCGTTACTACATGAGTATCTACCATTAAAATTTTAGTGAAAAGCATTCTCCTAGTATGGAATAGGGGAACTTTAAGTTTCGTTTAGTCTTTAGGTAAGAGAGAAAACATTGCTTAGTATTCACAAGAACACTAAAATGAGACAAGTTTGGATTAATTTGGTTAATTGGTGGGAAAAGAGTTGAGTTTATTATTATTTACTTTTCTTAGCTAGTGATAAATGTATGCTATGCCTCTTTCTCCACAGTTCTCAATACAAAAGACTGTATTGAAGTGTTAATGTTTACTATCAGTCAAAATGAGTCTCTCACTCAACCTGGTGTCCTATAGTACAGAGTCAGCTATTTCAGTTGTGGTGACTCACTAATCCATGCCTCTGCATATAGTACACAAGGAAAAAAAAATACAGTTGCTGGGGATGACGGTTCATGCCTGTAATCCCAGTGACTCAGGAGGCAGAGGCAGGAGGATCGCCGGTTCAAGGCTAGAGGCACCCTGTTTAATATAATGAGACACTGTCTCAAGGTAAAACATAAAAAGGAAGTGATGGTGCAACTTAGTGGCAGAACACTTATAAAGTATGCATGAGGCTCTGGGTTCAGCCCCTAGTGACACACACACACACACACACACACACACACACACAAAAAAAAAAAAAAAAAAGAGAGAGAGAGAGAGAGAGAGAGAAAAGAAAAAAGGTGCAGCTATTCTAGGGTGACCTTTTTACCCCACCAATGATATTATATCAGAAAAACCCCAGGAATGTGTAGAAGTATTTTAATAGGGACATGGGTGAGTTTCATTCTTTATGTTATTTTCAGAAATACTAGTACCAATTATCAGGACACCTGCTGTGATTGGGTGATAAAAGAACAGGGTTGAGCATTCCCAAAAAAGTCATCAATGAACATGAAATATCAGAGTTACCAGCAAGGCAAAAATAAAAGTGAGTGAAAACATGTAAGATTACTTCCAAGAAGTGATTTTTTAGGGCAAGATACAAAAGGATAAGAGTATGTATACATGTATGCATTTTCAGAGTTTTTTTAAAGGTAGTCTTTAATGTTATTTTCTGATTGTGACTTAGGTGTGATTATACAGAAAAGGGGCAGAGACACAGTGAATCCAGGGCAGATACAGATAACCACCGCAGCAGGAAGTTAAAAAGGGGCTTAATTCTGTAGAAAAGGACATTCAGTTCAGTGTTTGATGATCATGCTTATCAGCAGTGAGTCTGAAAGTAACAAGAAGGACTTTATGTCAGAACTTTATGTCTGCTTGAGAGCTATGCATCTCACAAACATGGTTCTGTAGTGGCTGCCCGTGCAGCTTGTCATGGCATCCACAATGCTGTTCATAGTGCCTGGTTTAGTGGATTGTTCAGCTTAGCCAGAAACCCCTGGCAGAGCAGAGAGGGTTTCTGAGACAGGAGAAAGTACTGAAATGCTTAGAGGAAGTGCACCGGTACCTAGAGATACTACGATTAATGTCAGGAAGTAGATATATTCTGGAAAACATTAAGCACTGGAAAAAGCTTATAAATCAAATTGGGACTACTGCATATTGCCATAAATTTTTTCTGTTTAATTTAACATCACAGAACATGGCCAAAAGAGCTATACAGAGATTTTTGAATAAAAAACCCAGAAGTAAATGAATCCTGAATATTGCATTCAGCTCCAATGTGTTGGAGAGGAGTCAAACAAATCATTATTCTTCTAATATGGATAGCAGTTGAGTTACGTGTAGGAACTTTCCCAGTGTGCATTTCAAACATATAATAGAAATTCACAGCTTGCTGCACTTGTGTTTTCAAAGTCAACAGGTGCCATTAGAAAAAATAAGGGTGAACAGAGGACAAAAAAAGCTATTGCTTCCTGTGATTCCTAATATTAAAGATTGTCCTCAACTGGCTGAAAGGAAATATTTCTTTTTTTTATACGCCAGGCTAGTATTTTATAAAGAAAGCAGGAGTTGATTTTATTAAAAACCTGGAAAATAACACAATTGCTTTATAATCAAGAGGCAACTAAGTGAGGGAGGGTTTCTTGGGGGCCCTGCTGAGTTTTGTTCCATTGTAGGTCATCAGTCTTTTGGTGCTGGAGACAAATATTGAATATGCCATGGACTGCCAAAAGAACCAAGAGATCTGTCCTAGAAGAAGTGCAACCAGGGTGTTCCTTGGAAGCAAGGATGCCTAGACTGAGTCTTACTTATTTTGGGCATGTTGTCAGGAGGGACCAATTCCTGGAGAAAGACATCATGTTTGTGACAGTGGCAGGACAATGAAAAAAAGGAAAACCCTCCACTAGATGGATTGACACAATGTCTGCAACAATGAGCTTAAACATAAATAAGATTGTGTGCCTGACACAGAATCGGGGAGTGTTTCCTTCTGCTATATATAAGGTTGCTATGAGGCTGACCTAACTCGACAGCACCTAATAACAACAACAGGTCACAAATCTTTTGCCCAGTCACTAGTGTAGTGTGCAGACAAGTGGTACCAGATACTCCAGCGTCAGAGGTCCTAAAAAATATTTTCCTTGAGGAAAATATGATCACCCCTCTTACCTGCCATTTGGACACAAGCATGGAACCTTGATTTAAACAAACATAAAATCCCATGTACCAGTGCTACAGCAATACATCAGGTTTGTCTTTGAGAGTTAGTAAAAATATGAGGGACTTAAATTTGTAATTTTCCCTGAAGTATACTTTTGGGGTGTATATAGCCTGTTGTTGTTGTTGTTGTTAGGTGCCATCAAGTTGGTATCTGACTCATAGGGACCCTAGGCACAACAGGGGAAACACTGTTGTCAGTGCTTCTCTGCTGTTCATAGGGTTTTCAATGGTAGATTGATTTTTGGGAGTGGGTTGCCAGGTCCTTCTCCCATACAGCCTGTTAGGAGGAGCCAAATAACCAGGACAATGTCTGCCAAAAAGCATTAGGCCACCACATTCAGTAGATCAGAAAAAATATATTCTGAACAGGGCTGCTACCCTTATGTTTCTAGACAGTTCTGAGCTAGGTTGCTGGAGCAATCACCAAACTGTCCTGCCTCAGAAGTCTTTCTGATACTGTTTTCTTAAAGTCTCTATGCCCTCTGTGGCAACACAAAGATAGAGCACACAAGATCAGCTGTTGCATAGTGCTTTAGTTCCAAGTAGGTAGTAGAAGATAATTTTTCAGGAACAGATAAAATCATGATTTTCATACCAACATAACAATAAGCACATGTTAAAGACTGTATTTAACTTACTCATGAGGAAACTAGTGAAGTATTACAAAGGAGAATCCCCTAAACAGACACATTTATAGATTGTTGTTGTTGTTGTTGTTAGGTGCGGTCAAGTCGGTATCCGACTCATAGCGACCCTCATAGGGTTTTCAATGGCTGACTGTTTCGGGATTGCCTTGGGAGTGGATTGCCAGGTCCTTCTCCCATTTTTGCGGTGCTGGGAATTGAACTCAGGACCTCAGAGACTGCAGTGCAGTGCTCTACCAACTGAGCTAAATCCCAGCCCCCATTTATAGATTAGGAACATTGAAATGAATGTGCAAATAGAGCCAACATGGGTTTTTGTGTGTTTTTCCCCTGGGGAGAATTCATTTGCATTTCAATGGAGAAGAATTATTTAGCATTGCTGTCAATTATGCACAATTTGCAGAGCTGTAAACCAACTTCCACAGACTCAGAATCAGACAGCCCAGGTGTGCCCTAGAATAACAACACATAATTTTCCATTTAAGCACAAATTTTTCCTTTCCGTCTCCCACTTTTTGATGAAAAAGTGTCTCCAAGATTCTTGATCAGAAAATGACTCTGGTTTCGTTAGATGTGCATGGTTATTTGCAAAAATGTTCATTTACCATCTGGAAACTGGGTGCCATAGCCCAGGTCTACAATCCCAGTAACTAGGGAGGCTGAGGCAGGAGCATCGCCAGTTCGAGGCCTGAGGCAGTCTGCACAATTTAGTGAGAGCCTGTCTCAAAAATAACAAATAGAAAAGGGGCTGAGGAAGCAGTTCAGTGGTAGAGCAGCTGTCTAGTATTCCTAAGGTCCTGGGTTCTACTCCCAAGTACTGAAAAAAAAAAAAAAAAGAAAGAAAAAGAAAAAAAAATTACTATCTGGCCTTTTTCAGATTTGCTCTCCAGGAGGTTTCTGTAAGGAGTCTCGGGCTTAGTCTTCTAAATGCCTCTATTTCTTTTCCGTCTTGAGGTGGGAAGCCAAGTCCAAGGAACTTTTAAAGTTTCACCTGCGATACCTATACATTTTGGGCACGTTCCTCTTTCTTGAACTTTTCAAAATGTACCAAGGATTCTGCCTGACATGGAAGTGATTTTGCCATTTCTCAGGCTGGATCTTGCGAGCCAGGTACAAGGCCAGTTTTTCTCTGAGGCATTTACCACAGCTAGCTGATTAGTTAGGCGCTGGCTACAGCTTTCCCAGGCCAGCAGAGTTTCTTCAGAGGCACAACGCGGCAGGTTTGGAGAGCGGCAAGGACAGCCTGTCCTCCAAATAGCTGCTGCCCTGAGGCTACGGACGCCAGGGACCACTGACTGGTAGCAGCTGGTGAGGAGGTCAGAGGAGGGTGTGTTCCTGGCAGGGCAGGCTGGGACTAGGGCGCCGCTTCTCTCACCTGAACGTGAACTCACTCCACATTAGATGTCCGCTGCTGTTAGAGCGCCACCACCTGCTCCTGGTCTTCTGAAAGCTTTTTCCCAAAAAGGACAAAGCCTGCAGTTGTAGCCCTGTGGCATCTGATCCCGTCAGATCTCGGAAGCTGAACAGGGTCGGGCCTGGTTAGTACCTGGATGGGAGACTGCCTGGGAACACCAGAAGCTGTAGGCTTGGGAGAAGGACCTGGCAATCCCCTCCCAAAAATCAATCTGTCATTGAAAACCCTGTGAACAGCAGAGAAGCACTGACAATAGTGTTCCCCTGTTGTACAAAGGGTCGCTATGAGTCAGATACCTACTCAACAGCACCTAACAACAACAACAAAAAAGGACAAAAGGAACTCAGCTCAATTGTTTCTAGGAGATTGGAAATTGCTGTATTTGGTAAAGTCCCTTCCAGAGAGAATCTTTAGGACACTTCTGAAAATCGTTCAGTAGGGAGAATCTATAGACCACCACGACAGTCTTTTAAGCATAGAGATTTTGAATTGGAGCCAATTTTGGTCACTGTTCTGATTCTTAATAATGGGACACTCTCTAATTGATTCCTCCTTGTGTCGGTCAGCTCGTCATGCTGTGGGGGCTTGCGTGTGGCCGTGATGCTGAAAGCTATGCCACCGGTATTTCACATAACAGCAGGGCTATCCATAGTGGAGGGTTGGATGGGTTTCAGCTGAGCTTCCAGACTAAGGCTAAGGAGAAGGACTCAGCAGCCCAATCCCAAAACAATTAGCCATTGAAAACCCTATGAATAGCAGAGAAGCAGTGTTGAATATAGTGCCTGAAAATGAGCCCCTTGGGCTGGAAGGCATTCAAAAGACTACTGGGGAAGAGTCGCTGCTTCAGAATAGTAGTAGTTGTTAGGTGCCTTTGAGTCTGATCCAAATCATAGCAACCCTCATAGGGTTTTCAATGGTTGATTGTTTCATGATTGCTTGGGGAGTGGATTGCCATGTCCCACCCCTCTGTGGTGCTGGGGATTGAACCCTGGTCCTCAGAGAGTATGGAATGGTACTCTACCAACTGAGCTAACCCCAGCTTCCTCAAAGTAGAGCCAACCTTAATGATCAGAATGGAGTAAAGCCCCTGGCGCCTCCTTTTGCTGATGTGGTATCACTCAAAATGAGAAGAAACATAATGTCTGCAACCATGGGTTCAAACATAAAAAAATCTTGTGCCTGGCACAATGTTGAGTAGTGTTTCATTATGTTGTACATAGGGTTGCTATGAGTCAGACCACACTTGAGGGCACCTAACAGCATCACAATTGAGTACTGCTTTTGTGTCTTGTTTAAAAAACCTGTGTCCACTACAAGAAACGCTTCCTGCTAAATCTGTGGAAGATTTAGGTCATTAACAAGAATATGAACTGTGGCTGTGTCTGAAAATTGAGAAAGCAGTCAAACAAACAGAAAAGGAAGAAAGACATTAAGAAAGAAAGAAAATTATCACAAAGAAAAGATTCAAGTGCAATGATTTTTTTGGACTAGTGAAATATTGCCCATTGGGAAATAAGGGATAGCAGGAGAAAAGGTGAAGAATTGTGATGTAGGAGTTGCTCTCTAATCTTCTTGGTAAGTATGGATTCTTCTGCAGAAAATAGAAACATTCTTCCTGACCTCTAAGAAACATTCCTTTCAAGAGGAAAGGAATGCTGAAAAAGGTTTGGTGAAATAAGTTCTTTCTGACCATATTATTCTTTATGATATATAATGTGAGTCCATTGGTTACCTGGTTCTGGGGTAAAGTTGGACAGATCCTATTCATTTTTATCTCTCTCTTTCAGAATGGTAGCACATATCATAATGTTAACATTGTATTGTAGGAGTACATTTATGTTATAGACCTGATGTTGGTTATGTCCAAAAGGAGTGTCTGTCATTGTATTAGTGCTCATTCTCAGTTTAGAATAGGCAGATACTTGCATCATACTTGCCAAAATCTCATAAGTAGGCCAACCTAGTTGGCCTTTTTCTTTAGGGATGAAGCAAGATGTTGAAATGTCTTGCAACATTCAAAACATTCTTTGAAGACAATCTCTTCAAACTGTTTCTTCACATCAAGTCTAATGATCTTATCCCAAGACACATACTTGATACACTGGATCTTCACACTGAATCACAAATTGGTTAGTCTACATGCTCTTCATTGGCCAGTATGGGATGAATTTTGTAGAAATGGGGAGAAATTTTTATTTAGAGTTAGATTAGAACTCTTCCAACTACATGAAGAGATTTTACACAGATGAACTTTATTTATACAGTACAACTGCTATCTAAATTGGCAAAAGACATTATATCAGAAAAGCTGTATATCAGTATAGCCACTTGGATACAGAAGAGCACCAAAAAATGGACTTAGGTTTTTGTGTCTGTAATGAGGATGAGGATGAGGATGGTGATGATTCCTATTGTTATTATGTTTTGGTTTTTTGAGACATCATGCTATATAGTTCAGGTTGGCCTGAAACTAGCTATATAGCCCATGCTGGCTGTGAACTTGTGAACTTTCTTCCTTAGCAACCCAAGTGCTGGGCTTGTGAGGCATGTGCCACCATGCCTAGCTTATAATGAGGATATTAAAGAAGGAGACAAGAATAGCAGTTCTGCTTTGAGCAGTTATTCTAAATAATTAATACACTAATTAAAATATATAAACATGTTTTTGTTAATAGGTTTTGTTCCCTATATAAGCAGCATTGGGGAAAGTCAAAGCCTCTACTGAGACTTCAAGGCAAACTCTTGTGAGCCCCTGTAAAATCAAAAAGATAATTATATACTTCCAATATTCTATGGCACAGCATGGAGAGTGCCATTCTGTGCTGTTGCTTCTAGAGAGAATTAACTAGAGAGGGAAGACTTGCCCTGAATGTGGGTGGCACCATCCCATATGCTGGGCATTTGAATAGAATAAAAGGAAAAAAAAAAAAAAAAAAAAACAGGAGAAAGCTTGCTAGTATTTTCTCTCTCTGTTTCCTAACCCCACGATGTGAGCTGCTCTGCTCTGCCACAGCCTGCCCACTATGATGGACTGAAGCCCCTGAAATTGTGAGCCAAAATACATCTTTCCTGCCTTAAGTTGCTTTCCTTGGGTATTTATCACAGCAACAAAAAGTTTGATTAACACAGCACCCAAATGATTGTCTATTAATGAACTCAGTTTTAATATCAGTCCAAGATTTTAAAGCTCTTGGAAATCATCTTCAAGTATACTACAAGACAAAATTACTGTTGAAGTAAAATGCTTGTCAGGATAATGATTCAATTTAAACACAAATGTTATTTTTTAAAATCTTAAATATTAGGAGTAAAGTTAGCTTGATCAGTAGACATATAAAGTTTAGAAAAAACATTCAATATTGCTAGATTTATATTTAATAGTAAATCAGAGAAAATAGCTGTTTTTATTAAGTTTAAACATTTAACTAGAATTATTGCCTAAATATTTACCTAAATTTGTGAATTAGAACTTCCATTTATTTTTATTTTTATTTTTTTATTTTTGAGACAGAGTCTCACTGTGTAGCCTAGACTGTTCTGGAAATTGTCATGTAGAGCCAGCTGGCCTCACACTTGCTTCAGTCCTCCTGCCTCAGCCTCCTAAATCTGGAACTACAAGTGTGTGCCACCATGCCCAGCTCATGAACTAGAACTCTTCCACCACTACTTCTTCTTCTGCTTCCACCTCCTCCTCCTCCTCCTCCTCCTCCTCCCCCTCCTCTTTTTTCTTCTCCTCCTCCTCCTCCTCTTCTTCTTCTCCTTCTCCTCCTCCTCCTTCTCCTCCTCCTCCTCCTCCTCCTCCTCCTCCTCTTCTTCTTCTTCTTCTTCTTCTTCTTCTTCTTCTTCTTCTTCTTCTTCTCCTCCTCCTCCTCCTCCTCCTCCTCTTCCGCCTCCTCCTCCTCCTTCTTTTAGTGTTTTAGTTATACATTTTAGTGGACTACAGAATAATATGTCAGATGAAATATTCTTTATATAACTCTCAAACCCATATTCACAGTGTTTTAATCACCTTAAACATTTTACAAAATAAAATAGACAGAAAATAAAAAAGAAAAAAAAAAACATTGGATTAACATGAAATGACCATGTATGCCACCATGGGCACCATGGGTTATACCCTGTCAGTTTTTCCCCTTTTTTTATATTTTCATAGAGTTTCATCCTACATTTTGTGTTTTTTCTCTCCTTCTTTGCCCCTCTATATTGTTGCCCTTCCTTCTCTATCAACCGCTCCCTCTAGGAGTTCCCTCCCCATGAAGTAGAATTCTTAAAATATTGAGCTAATTTTAGTATTTGTTACTTTTTGACACCATGACCAAATTGCCTGACAGGACAAATTAAAAGGATGGAAAGATTTATTTTGGCTCATGGTTTCAGAGAGCTCAGTCCACCATGGTGGGGAAGGCATGGTGAGCAGCTCATATCAAGGTGGAAAGGAAGCAGAAAGAGATAGACAGGAACCAACCAGGGATGATAAACACTGAGGACCTGCCCTCAATGGCCTACTTCCTGCAGCTAGGTCCCACCTCCTAAAGTTTCCATAGCCTTTCAAAATAACACCACCAGCTGGGGACCAAACATTCAAAACATGAACCCACGAAGGACATTTCAGATTCAAAACAAAACATTCTCCCTCTGGTTCCCAAAGACACATGGCCACTTCATAATGTAAAATTCATTTAGTCCAACTTCAAGAGTCCCCATAATCTTAATTCCAACATTGTTCAAAAATCTAAGTCAAAGCCTCTACTGAGACTTCAAGGCAAACTCTTGTGAGCCCCTATAAAATCAAAAAGATAATTATATACTTCCAATATTCTATGGCAGAGCATGGAGAGTCCCATTCCAAAATGGAGGAATGGGGGCACAGAAAGGAGAGATGGGACCAAAGTAAGCCTGAAACTGAGGGGGACATTTCATTTCAGATTCAAACCATAATAATGTAGGAATATTTTTGATGTAGCATTTAAAATATTAGATGTTCAATTCAGCTATTTTCCAGGGATTTCAGGAATATGCTCTTTTTTATAAGTGCTTACTTATCTCTGTCAGAAAATCAGAAAATTCCTATAACAGGAGAATGTATAATCTAATTTATTAATACCCTCTAGAGGTAGGAAAATTTCACATGCATAGTGAGAGATAAAGGCCTTTCTAAATTAAAGTCACATAGGCATACAGAGACAGATACATGGAGCTTATATTTTCAATTTAAAATTGCACTCTTGGGTTAAGAGTGAAAACAGAAACACAAAAATCTCACTTGTCCCTGTATGAAGGATATGTTTTCCTTCATGGTGAGCATAAGATTCTAGATTGATTTGTACTCAAACAGGCAAATAAAAAGTCCTACTATTCTAGATTCTTTATTGTGTCTTGCAACAGAGAATAGCTCTCCATAAATCATTAATCCACTGTTGTTGTAATTAGGTGCTGTGGACTTGGTGTCCAGCTCATAGCAACCCTATGTACAACAGACAAAACACTATTTAGTGCTCCTCTGCTATTCATAGGGTTTTCAATGGCCAGTTTTTTTTTTTTTTTTGGGAATGGGATGTTGGGTCCTTCTCCCAAGCCTACAGCACCCATTTATAGAAACCAGCAAATTTTCAGGTCATAAAACCTAATTTTCAGTCATTGCTGAGACTCCTCATTATTGGTTATAAATAAATCAAATCCAAAATGCAAACACAAAATTAGTAGAAACAAAAGTTAAAATTAGAAAAATAGCAGAGGTGCATGTGTAAGTAGAACCAAAACTGTTTTTTGGTGGGGAGATGGGACGGTGTTTTGTATAGCTTTTATCTTACTATAGTTGTGAAATATCTCTCATATAATCAGAATCAAATAATGGGAAGGGTGGGTTATCAACAGTGCATAGTTTTATTGAAGCTTAAATTTTCCCTACATGAAGTTATTATTAAGATTAAAATGGTAATATTATGTCCTATGCCAGAAAGATATAGTCTGACTTGGACCCACCTGTAACAGTCACCCCCAGGTCCTACTGGATCCACCTGTAATGGAGTCACTACAGGTACCATTTGACTATTCTTAAATCTCTGTGGCAGAGAGTGAGGTGTGTGTGTGAGGGGTAGGTGTTTTCCCCACCCACCTCTGGAGGAAACATGGCTCCAGAGTAGTGAAATCCAGGCAGTAGTGACAGCTCTGTCGTAGGGTGGGCAGCGGAAAGACCTCAAAGAGAGGAACAGAAAAACAATAGTGGGAGCCTTAGGGAGCTCATGGAGAGTGAACATGAGATGTCACTGAGGATTCCCAGAAGTAAATTTCAGGTGGGGGATTGTAGGGGACATGATAACAGTTAAGGAAACATGTGACCTCCAAAGAGCCACATATGTGTTCTGGAAGAGCTCACAGAGGCCATCATGCCAATCTGTGTTACTCAGGAAAAATGTCCAATAGCTTGAATTTTAGAGATTACCAGTTATTAACAGCAATCGTAGTGACAACTCAGTTTTAACAATCAGTATTTTCCAAGCACTGTCAGCCATTTCCCATAATTCTCTCATAATCTTCCTAAAAACCCTCTGAGGTATGGAAATATCTTTAGCTTTTTGCAAGGAAAAAATACTGAAATATAAGAGGTGTAGATGATTTATCCATTGCAACACACCTAGTGAATATAGATTGACATCAGGATTTGAATCCAGGCACAAGCTCTGGTAGAGGACAAAGAAAAATAGTAGGGTTTTGAGAATGCACAGGATCCTGGAGAAGAAAGTGTGCCAAGACTTTGAGCTAGTAGTTATTACGGTCATGATCCCTTTCGTGCTATCTTTTTTAAACAAACCTTAATAGTGAGAGAGCACTCTGGACCAGGTACTGATTAAGAGTGGTGAGGGACACAGGGTCATGGAGCTTAATGTGTGAAGGGAGTGATCAAAAACACAAATAAATATGTAATCTTAAATATTTGTATGTGCTGGGATAAAAAGCTAAAAGTGTACATAAGAGATAATGGGTGGAGGACAACTTAGACTGAGGGAATAGAAAAGGATTTTTGAGTAAAAAATATTTAAATAGACTTGACAACTGAATATAATAGATTAGTCAAATGAAGAGGAGGAGAAAACAGTTTGGGAAGAGGAAATTGCTGGTGACAAAAAGTTGTTCCTGATGGAGGATGGCGTAAGAATTTTGAACAAATGAAAGATGCTGGATTACTAGGTCAGAGCAGCCAGGGAAGCATTAAAAGTCTCAGAAAGGGAATCACAAGGTTTCTACCCATTATTGAGATGGGTTAGCTAGTTGTGGGTATTTGTTTCAAGTCTCAGGATTTTCTGGTCAGTTACAGAGCTAGAAAGTGACCCTTGAAAGTATAGGGGTTGACTATCCAGAAGGTAGGAGCAAATCTTGGGCTTTCTCTGTTTCAGGGTCTTCCAATTTTGTAGTAGATTTCTCAGATTTCCTTTCCCTCCCCTCATCCATTTTCCCCTGATTTGATCAGACCTCTGCCCTGAGTTTTCAAACTATGTTCTCATTTCCACTTGCCCCTCCCTGCCAGCCCATACTCTTAGCACAACACTTTTCCTGCAGGTATAGAAGAAATAGCTCAGTTTTCTTGATTTAATTCAACCAAAGCGGCATTTTATGCTCTTCTTTGTTTGCTCAAAACTATTTTCCTTTCCTGGAACTCCATTTTCTTTTAATATTCATCTGAAACGTATTCGCTTTCTAGAGCTTTAGAGAGAAGTCTGACCCAGAGTGTACTTTCTTCACAAATCCCTTGGACACCCACAATCAAAACTCCTATATTGCCTATTATTGCTCATTTAATGCAAGCCTGGTCTACTTGCCTTAGAATATTTTGTGCACACATGTGTCTTCTAAAAGCTAATGAACCTATCCAGGCACAGACCACAGCAAATCCATTTTCACAAATCTAGTTCTTTGCCTACACTTTCTCCTTTCCTTTCCTATAATAGGAAGTATTTGATTATGCAGATTGATCAGTGACTTGGTCAGTTTTGGAACCCTCACCATCTAACCATATTCCCAATATTACACGCAGACAAGAGTCAACTGAGTATTTGTTAAAAAGTCAGATTCCTGGACTTTTCCCTAGACCTAAAGAATCAGCTTGGCACTAGTAGACAACACCTGGTATAATAAACTGTCACTGTGTGAAATCCAAAAAAAAAAAAAAAAAAAAAAAAAGAATCAGCTTGTCCAGGGTAATAAAATTCAAAGGTGTTTTACTAATGACTGCCTCAGGTAATTCTTATCATATAAAAATTTTGAAAGTACTGCTGAGTACATTTTAGGTTAGGGAATTATTAGACACATTCTAAGCTAGATGTTTATTTCCCTCACTTTTTCCCCAGGTATTATTGTAACAGAACTGATTTTGCTGAGGCTCCTAGTACTTTATAATATAAGGAAGGAGATGTGTTTTGGATGCTACTGTGAAAAGAGCCTAGGCTGAAGAGTAAATTTCCATAGATCAGACTAGAAACCCACATTTTTATTTATTTATTTATTTATTTATTTATTTATTTATTTATTTATTTGCAGTACTGGGGCTTGAACCCAGGGCCTCGCACCTGCATGCTCTGCAAGTACTGGACCACTGAGCTGCACTGTCAGCCCATTTTTTTAAACTTTTTTGAGACAGGGTCTCACTAAGTTACGCAGACTGCCTCTGGTCTCGAACTTGAGATCCTCCTGCCTCTGCCTCCCGAGCTGCTGGGATTACAGGCGTGTGCCACCACGCCCGGCGAAACCCACAATTGAGAAAGAATCAGTTTAGAACAGGAACACATACTATACTAGAAGCTTTAGGTGCTTTAGGTATAACTCAATACAAATTCAGTCCTCGCAGCTGTCCTTATATAGTGGGTTTTGTTATCTGCATTTTGCAGATTAGAAGACTGAATTTCAAAGAGGTCAACTGACACAAGTCAGAGGACTAAGTAAACTCCCAACGATAGTGCAAGTGTTTATTCGTTTAATGAATATTTATTGAATAGTTCCTGCATACCATGTACCTTTCTTTAATGTAATCTGTTTTCTCTAGCAACTTCCAAGTTTTTCTCTTTTCCTTTGGTTTTCTACATTTTTACTATGAAGTCTCTGGGTGTGCATTTCTTTTCTATTTGCTGAGAGTCACAGGGATGCTTGGATTTGTAGTTTTACCTTCTTGCTAGAAGCTACTCTAAGTTTTTCCCATGTGGGCTTCTGTTGGGATTCCCAGGGGGAATAGAGAGTACCCCAAATATGGCCAGTCCCAGGAGCTCATCTAGCCTACTTGGAATCCTATGGGGCAAGATAGCAACTGGCCACCTTTGCCATATATCCGGGTATCTCACTCTATTACTCTCCCATTGAGTGGGCCAAGGTGGCACCCAAGGTATGGTAGCATCTAAAGCCTCCCTGGTGCCCGATTGGTCATTTCTGATTCAACCCTGTTCCTCTGATTGGTGGGCTATCAGGCCATATAAACTCCGGAACTCAGAGTTCAGCAGCCATTCTGAACACCATCCAAGATAAGCTCACCGGGTCCTTGCGATTCCTTAGGAGCCCAAGGTAAGGAACCCAAGATCATTTACTCATCTGCCTAGCCTGGCCTTCAGCCTTCCTCCCAGCTGCCTTCATCATACTTCAACCGGCCTGCCACCTCTATCCGACCTTGACCTCTACATGCTGGATATCCTACTCGGACCTACAGCTTCATGAGGCAAGACTCCAATAGTCAAGCTCAGGGCCCTGGAGGTGGGGAAGTGGCGAAGCTGTGAGCTGGAAGAGCAAGGACACCGAGACACCGCTGAGGCTCTACCCTAGCAGCAGACACAGCAACTGAGCGCATCCCTTCTCCAATTCCCCTTTCCCCTCTCCCTAATCCTTCATTCCTTTCCCCTCCTTTGTGAATAAGCCTGTCCTTCTATCCTGTGCATGACACTGTTCTCCAGCCACAGCCTAGCCACCTGGTGCAGCGTCAGGACACCCATTTCTTGTTTCCACTCACAATGCAGAGAGAGAGAGAAACCCCAGGAAGAACCCGAAAGGCTTCTCCAGCACGGACACTTACTTTATAGGAGCTGCTGCTGCTGCTGCTTTGTCTTTGTCTTCTTCTTCTTGTTTTGTTTATTTGTTTTTGTTTGTTTGTTTCTTGTTTTGGTATTGAGGGGTTGAATCCAGGGCCTAACACATGCCTTGCAAGTGCTCTACCACTAAGCTGTACCCCCAGCCCATATTTTACTTTTAATTTTGAGACAGTGTCTCACTAAATTACACAGGCTGATTACAATCTGCCTGCCTCAGCCTCCTGAGTCCCCAGAATTACAGGCATGCACCACTGTGCCTGGCTTATAAAAGCTTATTTCTTCAAAACTAGCAACCCAGAGAGAGACTAAGTCTACTAACAAGAGCAAATCTTTTATAGTATAATCATCTTGGGAGTACCATCCCATTACTTTGTATATTCTCTTCATTAGATGAAAGTCACAGCTTTCTTCTCCCACACTTGGTGTGGGGGACCCTAGAGCCTATGTTCCAGAGCCTCCTATTAGACCCTCTACTTCACCAGCCTGGGATGTATTTTCTGTACACTGAGACCTGATGCTGTCAAAACAAAGACTGGAATTTGGGAAATATGCAAGTGCATTCAGGGCGAAAGTGGCTTCCATATCTTCTCAACCTACTAAGTTTTCCCTTCACTTTTTGACATGACAATTCCTTATTGCTTTGGCATCTCCTCAATGATTTTAAAATATTTCTTATATTTTGTCCTATTTTCAGGAGGAAGGTTGATCCAAGTAAATTGGTCCACCATTACTAAGAAAAAGAAGTTTGATTTTAGGACTTTAGAAGTTCTAAACTGTTCTTAGAAGACTCATTCAGTCTTCTGTTTGGGAAAACAGCCTGCAAGGATGGAAGCAGAAAGACAAATTAAGTATTACAATAATCTAGATGAGAGATCATGGTGTCTTGGTCTAAGGTGGAAAGAAAGTAGAAACTTAGGCAGGAGGGGTGAGTAATTTTTGAATAAGTTATATTTATTTATTTTATTTTGTTTTGTTTTAAGACAGGGTTTCACTGTGTAACTCAGGCTGCCCTGGAACTTGCTTTGTAGTATAGGCTGATCTTGAACTTGTGATCCTCCTGCCTCAGCCTCCTGAGTGCTGAGATTACTGGCATGTGCAATCACATCTGGGTAAGCCATTTTAAAACAAATACTTAAGAGTTTTACATCAATCACTTTCTCTTAAGTGAAGGCTAGGGTTGTATAGACACCTTATGATTCTGAAATCTATAGTGTGGTATTACATTCCAGTATTTTTTTGCCTTTAAACTTATCCTTTATTGCAACCATACCCAACATCGGACAATCTGGTAAACTCCTATGTATATATTCCAGGTATAATTTTTTTAGAGCACAAATCCTGAGCTAATGAGTAATAAACTTCCATGTCCTGTCACCAATAAAATAAAAAACTTCTCATTTTTCCACAGAGAGAATGATGGGAAGTGCAGCTCCATCCTCAGAGGAATCCTCTAGGGACAAGTCACATAAGATAATCTGCAGCTTGAAATTGGGACTGTGATTTCAAGTATCTTCTCAAACCTCCCTTGTTTTCTAGTGTTGAGAAATTGATGGGACTCTCAATATAGTTCTTTACATCACTGGCTGTCTGAGTTGCAATCTGGTGGTCTGTGTTTCCTACCATTCACTTCACTTCTACCAGACTTCTTCACATAGGAGGGTCAACCAGGTTAGCATGAGTTTCGTGTTTCACCTCCTCTGCTATTCTTCAGTATTAAATTGGGGACTCCAAAAGGGACATTCCTATCTTTTCCAGATTTCATACCTACAAGCCACAGGGTTGAACCTCTGCCTTCATTTCCTCCCATTCTTCCCCTGCACATTGTGCTTTCTCCTCACTGAATCTTTGTTTCCTGAACTTGTCAACATCATTCTTGCCCTAGATCCCTTCCACATTCCATCTACCTAGAAAACTCTTCCCCTGGACCCTCATGTAGTTGGCTCCTACCTACCAATCCAAACTCCCAGAATCCTTTCTTGGGTTCAGGATCAATAGGTTAAATGACCAGCTGAGTTATATGAGACCAGCACATCAATCAGAAAAAAAGGCTAACTACATTCTAAAGCAGTAAAGGAGGGCAGGCAGGCCAGCTTAAGAGAAAATACCATTTCATCACTTTATAGGTATTGAAGGGACAATATTAGAATAAGGGAAAGCACTTTGAAATGGTTAAGTATCATGTCCTAAGGGTAACACCATTAACATCCTTTGCATTTGCCAGATCACAGGTAACCGAAAAGGTACACAGCAGTGTCTTCCCGGTAATGAGAGAGACTTATTGGTCCTCAAAGTATATCAGAATTGAGGCTTACTCAGGCAGATACTTCCTGGCTCCACAATTTTTCCTGGCTGTGGTGAGGGCCTCTCCTTGCTGGAGTAGGAGAATAACACTGGCTGACATCTTAACTCCTTTCTTCTCCCCAACATAATTTCTGTCCTATTTCATTTTCCTCTTTCTCTTTCTTGCCTCCCTACCCCCACCCCCTCTATTGATTCCTTTCACAGAAACTGACCCTCATCACCTTGGCCCATTCCTCTCATTACTGATCTTTTGTCCCATTTCCCTTGGCCTCCACTCTCCTCCTGGTCCAGACACTTTGCTCTTCCTCCTCCCCTCTCTCCTACTTCCCAGTCCCCACAGACCATTTCAGCCTGTGACGCTACTGACTTCTGTGTATTACCCTCTTTCCCTCCTTTCAACCCTCCTGGCCTCAGCCTGTATGTTTTGGGTTTTCATTGTCAGGTGCTGGAAGTTCAAGGCTCTTAGGAGCTCCCAGGATGGAGTAAGGTGATGTCAAAATGGGGCCGCAGCCCCTGAGAAGGAGCAGAAGACCAGCTTTCCCTAGGACTCACAAGGAATGATGACCTGTGGGTGGGAGCCTGAAGTTTTGTGTGTCGCACTAAATTACCTCCTGTGGGCACACTTGGCTTCTTTGCATTTCCTCCTAAACTGGCTTGGGTTGGTCTTACCTCCAGGCCCTGACCTTGAGATGACTTTCAAGGCGGAAGTCTAACAATGCAAGAACCTGGCAGACCTAGTACCTGTGAGAGCTTTCTCCTTGCCCATACTTTCTCTATAAAATAACTATCCTTATATGTTTTATAATTTTAAAATTATAATTGTTATAGTTAAGAGGATTATTTGAGGGAAGTATTGAATTGGTTGGTAGTGAAATTGTATGCCCACAAGAACCCAAAGTATTTTCTTCCTTAAAAAGCCTAAATTTAATTCCCAATGCAGCCCACCCAGTGCTCCATAATTCAAGAGAAAAACTAATCAGAGGCCTAGGGAACTTCCCAGTAAAGATTATACTTGGAACACAGGCATAATATTTTTTTCTCTTCTCCACTAAAACTATAGTAAAGAGACTTCTCATCTCCTAAGAATTTATTTGTAATATGGGTGAAAGTGAAAGAAAGTTGGGAAATAGGATTTCTTCATCTACCTTAGGTAAAAATGTAGACTGTGCTCCATCTTTTTTCTCTGTTCCTCCTCTGGCACCATGCCAAGGATAGCTCTGCCCTCTTGGCTGGGTTCAAAGGAGGGTTTGTGTGTGTGTGGTACTGTAGATCCAACTTAGGGCCTTGTGCATGGTAAGCAAGTGCTCTACTGGTGAACTATGCCCCCAGGTCTGAGATTCTATTTTTAAAGAATAAATCTGCAGAGATGGTCAGATAAAGTGGAGATGATAAAATTTTGGATATTAAAAAATAGATAAACTTGTATTCTGGGAGAAGGACCTGGCAACCCCCTCCCAAAAATCAATCTGCCATTGAAAACCCTATGAACAGCAGAGAAGCACTGACAATAGTGTTTCCCCTGTGGTTCAGAGGGTTGCTATGAGTCGGATACCGACTCGACAGCACCTAACAACAACAACAACAAACTTGTATTCATTGACCTAGCAGATGTGTAAAACAGAACCCTAGCATTACAGAGTGAGTAGAAAACTGCCACATTTAAATGATAGAACCACAGGCCCTGGTCACTAGAACAGTTTCAGAGAGCTGTCAAGTAGTTAGGGCCAAGGGTCTCAGACACCTCAGAGCTATAGCACTGACTGCAGTCAGGGTTGAAGATCTCAATATCAAGGTCTTTGCAGAAGCTGCAATGCCATCTGCTGTTGAAGGTTGAGGATTCCTGTCTCCTCAACCTACATAAAAGCTGTAACACATGGACTGAGGAGGCCCAATTCCCTCAGCTGTAACATGAGATGGTGCCACTTGTTTGTGCTATCACTCCAGCCCACCTGTGCCACCACTTGCTGTTGTCAAGCACTTAGACAAAAATAGCTGCTTAAGGCCAGCATTTGAAGGGCTTCTCCTTTCCTACCCACAGTTTCTATCTAGGTAGAGCAAATAGACCACAGCCAGTTGATTGGTGACCTTTGGTCACCAATTTAAGCCCCTTATGACAGTGGGGCTTTTGCCCTGGGCTGATGCATCTGTGTATGGTTTAGGTAATGCTTTAAATCTGCCTCATATCTTGCTTTTCTTGTTCCTGAATTGGGATATTCTAGCGCATACATGCAGAATTCCTGACCCCAGAGTTGTGTGCAATCCTACGGTGGCTCTTCTTCCCTGTCTCTTTTCTTGGTATCTGTTTTATACTTCTGGCTGCTCTGCTGTTTTTCTTGTGTTAGTGATACTAGCTTCCTCTTAATTGCTCTCCACCAAAATCTCCATTATTTTTGACAATGCCCTTAGGCATAAAGTAACCCAATCTCTACTTCATATAAAGCCAATGAAGCCAGACAAAAATATATAAATGACAGAACCCTCAAAAGTTATCGGAAATTGTGGCTCAAAGTATTTCTGGAAATGAAATTTTGGCATGGAAGGAAAATAAAAGAAGATTGGTTGAAAGCTGTTGAGAAGAAGGAAGAGTTCTAGTGTCCCTCCCCAGCACTCTTCTGCTCACCTCTCAACAGACAGAAGATTGGCAATTCTCTGGAGGAGGTAAACCTGAAGGTCTTTCAGACACAGTTGAGAGCATGGATACCATAAGCCAACAGGAAGCTTAAGTGGGCATATGCATCTTAAATGCCTAGAGACCCAACCCCAAACCCCAGTCTTCTACCACTGACTCCCCAAAATACTACACACAGGCCTTTATTTTCTACACAGGAATTGGAAAGCTATTTATTCATTTATTTATTTATTTGGACTACTTTGGGGTTAAACTCAGGGTTTTGCCCATACTTTGTACTGCTCTATTACTGGTCTATACCTAAAGACTATTTTTTTTCCCTGTGGTGCTGAGGATTGAACCCAGAGCCTCAGTGCATGCTAAACAAGCACTCTACCAACTGAGCTAAACTCTATCCCCTTAATTTATTTTGATTTTTTTCTGAGACAAGGATTCACTAAGTTATACAGGTTGCCTCTAGCCTCAAACTTTCAATGCTCTTGCCTTAGCCTCCTGAGTCACTGAGATTAGAAGTACGAGCCACTGTGCCTGGCTAGAAATTGGAAAGCTTTCTATAGTCAATCTGGCCAGTTCCAAAGGAAAGATCTGAGTGTCCTGCCATCTGAAGTTCCCCTAAATCAACCTAACCAGATTGCCCTATAATGAAGCTTCAAATTGACAAGCTCTGTCCACTGCTCAGAACTTCCAGTTGGCTTTGACTCTTGCACTCTTAAACTATCCATCCTGAAAACTGGGTATCCCCAAGTAGAACAATGAAACTAGCTCTCTTTCTCATTCCATACAAAAATCAATTCAAAATGGATGAAAGGTCTTAATTAAAAACCCAAAACTTTGAAACTACTATAGGAAAACATAGAGAAAACAAGATACAGGCATAGGGAAGGACTTTCTGAAAAGGACTCCAATAGCTCAGTAAACAATAGTAAGAGTTGATAAATGGGATTGCATGGAATTAAAAAGTTTTGCACTGCAAAGGAGACAACAGAGTGAAGAGACAGCCTACAGAATGGGAGAAAATCTTTGCCTGAGACAGAGAATTAATATCTAGAATATATAAAGAACTCAAAAATTTAAGCACAAAGAAAATCAATTATCCAATTGGAAAAAGGACAAATGAATTGAGAAAACAGTTCTCTAAAATAGAAATACTAATGCCCAACAAACATGAAAAAATGTATAACATCCATATCCATCAGGGAAGTGTAAATCAAAACCACATCGAGATTTCATCTCACCCTAGTTAGAATGGCCAACATCAACAACACAAACAACAACAAGTTCTGATGTAGACATGAAGAGAAAGGAACCCTCATACACTGCTGGTTGGAATGTAAGTTAGTACAACTAGAGTGGAGATCAGTATGGAGCTTCCTCAAAAAATTGAATAGAACTACCATGTGATCCAGCTTTCCCACTCATGGGTATATTTCCAAAGGAATCGAAGTCAATATACCACAGAGGTACCTGCACATCCATGTTTATTATGATACTGCTCATAATAGCCAAGACACAGAATCAAACTAGATGTCCACTGACAGATGAATGGATAAAGAAAATGTGGCATATGTACACAATGGGATTTTATTCAGCCAAAGAATAAAGCTGTGTCATTTGTAGGAAAATGGATGGAACTAGAGACCATTATTTAAAGTGAAATAAGCAAGAGTCAGAAAGACAAAATTTCATGTTTTCTCCCATTTTTGGATGCTAGATTTTAATATATACTACATATTTGAATATATAGATGTATAGATATATAGAATAGAAGGTATATCTATCTATTTGTCATGACTGTCTAAGGAGGACTATTTCAGGAGTGAAAAGGGACTAAGGGGAGGAGAAGGGAGCAATAAGAGAGGGTAATAGGATCAGGAAGATAAACAACACATGCTTTTTCTCATATGAAAACTCTAGATAAAAATATTAAAGACATGCAGAAAGAAAGAGGACTGTTTATAGGGAGGAAAGGGACCAGCGAGAAGCGGGGAGCATGAGAGGGTAGTGGGGGTGGTAAATATGAACAATATACAATGATATGCATATATAGAAATGTCACAATGAAACTCATTAATTTGTACACTAACTAAAATATTACTAATAAAAATTTAAAAAGACACATCCAAAGAGAAATAAAATAAACTTCCCACCCCACTGTATAACCAACCAAATTTCCAGATATTGGGGAAAAAAGTCCAGATTAGAAATTCTATACTCAGCCAAACTATGAACCTGGTGTGAAGGTAGAATAAGCCATATTCATATATGCAAGACATTAAAATTTTCATGCATACTTTCTCAAGAAGCTGTTAGAATTTGTTAAGGCCAAGACAATGGTAAAGTGAGGTGCTTGCCTTGGTGCACAATTTAGTAGGCATCCATAAAATCAGCAATCAAGATAAAGAATTTTTTAATGAATATATTTCTTTATTTCTTTATTTTTAGTTTTTTGAGACAGGGTCTTATTATTTAGCTCAACCTGGCCTCGGATTTGCAATGCTCTTGCCTCAGCCTCCAGAGTACTTGGATTACAAGCACACACCACCATGCTTGGCTTTTAGTAAATTAATTAATTAGTTAACTTTTGTGGCATTGGAGATTGAACCCAGGACTTCATGTATTCTATGTAAGCAGTCAACCACTGAGTCACACACTCAGCCCTAATAAATACTTCAAAAAAATCAGAATTAATTAAAGAAGCCATGGTAAACAAAATATCAAAATATTAAAGACAGGATATAAGAGGACTGGGATTAATGAGGTAAGTGAGGCCAAGTCATCCAACTATAGGCTTGAATCCTGTTTTTATTAAATATGTGGATATTTTGTTGGTTATATAGGTTAGCCCTACTTAAAGTAAGAGGGAACTACACAGAGACATGATTGCAAGGAGGTAAAAAAGAGTCATTGGGGATCATTTGGGAGCCTGGTTGTCACAATAATAAAAATTACAGTATAATTATCTTGAGAGGAAAGGGCAATTGGGGATGTGTGTGTGTTTGTGGGCTGCTGGTAGAAATAAAGGTTAAATATTCATCTTCATGGTAGGTTTGTTGTTGTTGTTAGGTGCCTTCAAGTTGCATCTGACTCATAATAACCCTCATAGGGTTTTCAATGGCTGATTTTGTTTCTTGTTTTTCAGGATTGCTTGGGGGAGTGGACTGCCATGTCCTTCTCCCGTTTTTCTGGTGCTGGGAATTGAACTCGGGACCTCAGAGACTACAGAACAGTGCTCTACCAACTGAGCTAAATCCCATGGTGGGTAGTTAATAGACAATGCAGCCAAACAAAATAAGCAGTAATATTATCATGTAATCAAAGGTGTGAAGGTAAATACTTAAAACTGGGTAAAAGATTTGAAAGTGATTCCTTCTGAGGGCAGGAAAATGGGGCAGAGAAAGGCAGGGGGCTGGAACTGCTATTTGTATTCATTTTGTAGAACAACTTGACTCTTCATGTGCTTATATGACTAATAAACAATGTGAGTAAATCAGTGCTTGACATTTCGAAAATAAAAGAGACTAAAGTGCTCATGGGGAAGGCAAAAGTTTATTAGACTTCATTATATAGATGTAACAATTTGGTATCATTTTAACTTGCACTACATAGGAGTGGGTGCTAGAACTGTCTCACTCCTAGAATCTCTACCAATCTTACTGAGTTTGTACATCTCCCAGGGGAAATAGCTATTCCATCTCATGTAACCTTCACAACCACATAGCAAGCCATGAAATATCCACTGGTGAGAGATACTGATAGATACATGAAATGGAGGCTCAGAAAAAGAAAAGTAACCAGATGGAGTTAATCTTTCCATAGTTAGTAAGTGGCATTTGAGTAGAATGAGAACCAAATGCTTCTGCCATTGAGATCCATGTTCATACCAGGGCACTTGTGCTAGTTTCCTGCACTGTAGTTGTGTATTGCCTCCCCTCCCCTGCCAGAGTCCCACATTTGCTGTCTAGTTCTGTTTTGCCCTGTAACATCATTCCAAGTTGGTGGGTGCAGCTGCTTCCTGACACTGTGAGGGCCCTCCACTTCTCTTACTGCAGTAACCAAAAATTCCTCTTAAAGTCAGACTTTCTCTACCTCTGCTACCCCTTTGCTCTTGCCTTTTCTAGGCTGACCTGCAGGTCTACACTAACATTAGCTTGGGGGCTAGCTCTCAAATACTCTCAACTGGTACCCCATTGCTCCAGGAAGGACCAATACCACCACATTTGGAAGGATCGTGGAGTCATCTCCCATTTAATGCAAGAAAGGAATTTGCCCTACTGCTACAATCTGAGTTCCGTCTGGAAGGCTCTGCTTCTATTTAGGTAGGTCCTTAACACCTGCCCTCCTTTCCTACATTCAAAATTATAACCTTGTTTCTTGAAATACAGTTGGGATCCTATATCCAAGTAGGGAGTACCTTAGGTTTCTGCCTTTCCCATGTTTCTCAAAGCCTGTTTGTTTCACCCTGGGAAACTGGACAGCCTTATCACTCAAACCAACCTTATCATTTAAAGGTACATTCCTCAAGGGCTTCCAGTTCTTATCTACCACTACTTATAAGCCTACTTAGGGTTCTGACGCCCAAAATTGTTTGATTAAGACAAAGTTCTACTTCAGTGAGTCTAATTGGTTAACTATTTCCTGCCCTTAAGATATGGCTACGTGGCTTGGCTAGAACTCTCTTTCCCAATGTCTGGGGCCTATCCATAGGGAGGGGAAAATCTTTGTGCATGTTGCTAATGATGAACCAAGAATCTGGCTGACTAAGTGCCTTCTAACTTTGGGAAACAGTGTCTGAGGCTCAGAGAATGGAGAGCAGCCAAGGAAACATCTGCAATAATGGTCTCATTTCTTGATATTATACCTTAGCTACAAAGCTTAGACTCCAAATGAGACCCATTTTCTTCTCTACTTCTTCTACTTTCTTTTTTTTCCTTCTACCTGTGCTCCGCTGAGGATAACTTGAAAGAACAGTCCATAAATTGTTCCTTGTTCCCCACTTATCAGACTGGAGGAACCAGAGTGTATGGTCAAAGGCTGGCCTCAAAGCCAAGATCCTCCTACCTCAGCCTCCTGATGATTGGGATTACAGGTATATGCCACCATGCCTGGTGTGTCTTCTTTTCCTTTAACAAGGGCATGAAATTTTTCTAGAAAGAGGAAACACTTTGGAGTCAGATACTTGAATTTAGTACTTGGCTGTTTTCTGGCTGCAGGATCATACATAACTTCCTTCAGCTTCCTCACCTTCACTTTTCTCACTTGTCAAAAGAAAGGGAATGCTTTGTGGAAGTGTCCTGAGAATGGAATGAATTAGTGTATATAAAATGTCTGCCATAGCTGGGTACCATGGCACATGCCTGTCATCCCAGTGACTCAGGAGGCTGAGGCATGAGGATCACAGGTTTGAGGCCAGAGGCAGTTTACACAAGTTAGCAAGACCCTATCTTAGAAAATAAAAATTAAAAGAAAAGGGCCTGATGTTGCAGGTCAGTGGTAGGACACTTGCCTAGCATTCACAAGGCCTGGCGTTCAATCTCTAGTACCGAGGAAAAAGAAAAGCATCTCATAGCACACCAGGAAGCATTAGATTTCACCTTCCCTCGTCACCTGGCTCACTCATCTTCCCACTACAGTGCCCCATCTTGTTCCCATCCTAAGACAGGAAATCAGACAGGAACAC
This sequence comes from Pedetes capensis, assembly GCA_007922755.1. Lineage (NCBI taxonomy): Eukaryota > Metazoa > Chordata > Mammalia > Rodentia > Pedetidae > Pedetes > Pedetes capensis. The sequence continues at coordinate 923 of VMDO01001122.1, read as the reverse complement.
AAATAACCAATAGAAGATAGAAAGCACTAAATTACTGTACAAGTATACAAGCTTTTTAGTGTGACTAAGCAGGAGTTCATGGGGACAGTGATATTAAATCTGGACTTGACATGCTTTGTCAGTTTGCAAGAAATGGAAAATAGGTGGGAGAAGCCCAAGATTCCACATCTGGTAACTGCATAGGGCAGAGAGTAGGGGGATAGAGGTGCAAGTATTCTGTAGGTTAAAAGGCTACAGCATGCAAAGTGGTGCTCTTCAGGCTGTGATTGTGTGCTAGGTTCTAGACTGAACCTTGGCCACAGTACTCAGGCTCATATTCCAGGCTCAAAGAGGCTGCACCTCGCCCTCCTGCAACCAGCTCCTGCTGCCTTAGGTGGTCATCAGGAGCCGGTACCTCAGCTGGAGAGGATACCATTGGGGCAACCTTCATTATCCCTTCAGAGAGGATGGTTGAGTGTGCTGGAGAGCATACCAGCAAGCCTACTCCTGCCTCACAGAAAAGCTGGCATGAGAGAGTAAGGCCCTACATCAGCCTTCAGCATCTCAGACCAGCTGGGATTCTATTTTTAACCAGGCACTGTCTTAAGTTGACAGCTTGGAACGCCTTCTCCCTCCTTTTCTTCTTTTCTCCAGCCTCTTGCAGCCCAGAACCCTGTAGAAAAGATGGCTAGGAGCAAACGCAGAACTGGTAAATAGAAGACTTGTCTCCTTTCTCATTGTTCTTTGCTTCACCCAGCCTTTCTCCAGGGTGGCTAGTGGGTGGATTTTGGAGGCACATTGGCTGCGAGGATAATGAAGCTTAAATTTTAGGGCTCTTTACTTTCATAGGCCCTGGTCAGGGTGGTAGAAATGTTGTGTCTCCTAATTTCCTTCCTTCCTTCCTTCCTTCCTTCCTTCCTTCCTCCCTTCCCCCCCCCCCCCCC